>ML844457.1:37625-67404 GCA_009831015.1 Picea engelmannii | reverse complement strand
AATTAATTAGTAATTTATTTATTATTAACAAACATAACCCAATTTTACTAATATAACTACACTAATCTAATTAAATTAACTTTACTAACCTAATTAATATGAACAATGCCACTAACCCTTTATTATTAACTTATTGTTTTTTATCCTAAGCTTGCTTATTCATGTAGGGATGAAATTGGCGGAGGGGTGAAGAAATGAAGGGTGAGGGAATGAAGGGTGCAACAGGGTGATGGAGGATTGGGTGAAATGGATGGAGGGAGAAGTCAAATCAACCGAGCCCAGCAAGCCAGATGTCTTCATCACGAGAGCAATGCCAAATAGATAGTTGAAAAATAAAATCACCTATGATTATAGGACCCCAACACTCCCCACCATCGATCTCCCTACAATGAGATCTAACGGTCCTTACTTAATCTTTTCTTGATCTGACAGATTATCTTGCTCTCGCCCATATCTAATGGCTGAAAAAAACTGGTAGGAGTGCCAAGTTGATCGAGTCCGAAGTATCATGTATCGTGAGTTCTCGATATCAGCGACCGAGAATGATTGTGGGGGGTGAAGTTGCACAGGGTTTAATTTCGAAGGGCGGTCCCGCAATTGAAACTGTGTTTTTCTCTCAGAGGTACATGGCATCACCAGGTGCATTGCGGGACAAAAGGCGAGTTACCTCAAAACTACTTCCTCGCACCCCCGCAAAACAGAAAAGTATAAAGGGACTTTAGTTCATTTATTTTATTCAATTGTTATTTGACGTTGTACTATTAAAATCTTGACTCAACACCTATCCTCCACCCACTCTATCATTCACCCTCCATCCTATCACACCCTCCACACATCACTTACCTTGTCTATCCCTACCACCTACATTCTCGCATCCACTCATCCCACCTCCTTATTGGACACTTGTCCCCACGTCATCATATTCATGAACAATTACTCTTCTCCGTAACTGTTAGCCATCCCATAATGAGCTAGCACTGAGCTACCTGTCCAATTACCACCCCTAGATCTTCAATTACAATTCTTTATCCCAGTAAACGCATTTGAAGGGACAGATGGAAACAAAATTAGATGGCAAACAAAGTAAGCCAATGATTGTGGTGGTATCAATGGACATGTGTACCCAGTTCAAAGAACAAAGGAAAACGAGTGCATCTATGAGCAAATGAAGCGCCAGCACATCAAATCAAAACTCAACAATATTTTCATGTTGTTATTTCATTCGGATTGTATTCTATTTTTAGGCAGGTATTGTAGGAAGTCCAAGGGTTTTTAGTTGAGACAATTTTTGTATAAATAGATAGATTTTAGATTTATTCAGGGTTGCTTCTTATCGAATCTAAAAGAGGAAATTTTTTTGAATATCAATACAAGTGCAGACAGAGATTCTAAGTTTCGTTCAATTTGAGTTATGTGTTTCCTCTGTGTTTCCATCTCTCTAAATTTCTTTTTGTAGTTCTTGAAGAGTGAATGATTACAATTTGGTATTACATCTACTGTGATTATAATATATCATAAGTTCGTTCAGTAACAAATTTTCCTCTGTTATTACTTTGAGTAAAACAAGACCTGTGACCTGTGTGAATTACTGCATTTTGTATCTCCTCTCAAGGGTGCATCTTCTACTTTTCTTCTACTACAAACAAGGTGAGACTTATCTGTAATTGATACGTGACTTTGTTTTAATAGTTTTGTAAATCATTTCTACATTGTTTGAAATTATAATTGTGACACAGATAACGAGATACAGCCTCTGTAGTGTCTTATTATTAATTCCATTTAAAGATTATTTCTGAGAAAACTGAAGGTAGAAAAATCACTTATAAAAATACTTCATTTTAAATCTTTGATGCCTGAAATTATTCTTTGAGCCTTAGAATCAATCTCAGGAACAAAACATACTTTGTGTTATCAATTGCTACTGCATGTATGTGGATTGACTAAGTCTTGTATTGAATGATTAAAGGTAGAAATATGTATTGTCTCTCTGTCAATCCATGCTTTTGAATGGCCCTCTGTTCACCTCATCCTAGCCGCTAGAGAGTAATGGGATGTTAAACTATAGGGGAATCAGGGTAGGATTTGCTGAAATGTTGAAATCCTTCCAACCCCTCAGACCTACCTTAGTGGGAATGTGAAGTTCAAACTCCGTGGAAGAAGGAAATTTTCCTTCAGAATCCTCTTCACATGACCAAGGGATCACGTCCATATCCTTAACCCCTTTTATGAATAAAATAATAGTGTGTATCCCAAGAGAGTCTTCGAAGGACCCATGTGACTAAGCTTTGGGAACCTAGTGTTAGACTAGAGAGGAGCTAAGCCCTTTTAGCTTCGGAACTCTAGGAATCCGAAGCTCCACAGTATCAAGACCTTACCCTTTTGTAAACCAGTCGAAGGCGACAGACTGTTATGGTTATCCATGAGGTCGACTGGCACTTGGTGGTTTCCCTAATCATGGAAAATAGACCTGCCCACCGCTAAACCTAGACCCCTTAACCATTGGATCTATGCCAAGGGAACTTCAGAAAAGTTCTACTTCGGGAGAATAAAACTGATATGAAATCGATTCTCCCCAAATGTCGAAATCCCAAAGAGACAAGAACTATAGATTTAGGATCCTTCGGGAGACCCCTTAACCGTTGGATCTATGCCGAGAGAACTTTGACAAAGTTATACTTCAGGATAATAGAACTAATATGACATAGATTCTCCCCGAACATCGAAATCCCAAAGAGCCGAGAACCATATATCTAAGGATCCTTCAGGAGCTTCCCTGACCGTCGGATCCCTGCCAGGCTCATTTCGGCATTGACCACTTCGAGAGAATAAAGGTGGTTCAACACCAAAGCTTCTGAATACCGAAGTTACGAAGTGATAAGGGACGTAGATCAAGAAACCCTTCGGGACCTCCCCCAACCATCAGATTTATGCCAAGGAAACTTCAGCGAAGTTCCACTTTGGGAGAGTGGAGTAATGTTAACATTGAAACCCTTGAAGACATGAGAGGTGAATTAACATGGACCATAGATCTGGGGATGCTTGGTAACTACTCCAACCATTGGATCCATGCCGATGAATATTTGAAAAAGTCCCACTCAGTGAGAATGGGGATGATGTATCATCAAACTCCCCGAACACCGAAGCCACGAAGTGATTAGAGCCATGGATCTAGGAATTCATTGGGAATCACTCTCAATCGTTAGATCAAACTTAGCGAAGAGGTGGCGCCAAGTACTTAGGAGAAATCCCATATGGATATTAGAGGTGGTTTGATGCCAAAGCTCTCGAATTCCAGAGCTATGAAGCGACTGAGGCCGTATATATAGAAACTCTTTAGGACCTTCACCGACAGTTAGATCTAGGTCACAGTCATCCCAGTGCTAACCACTTTGGAAGTAAGGAGGAAGTCACACCACGGAGTCCCCGAATGTCGAAGTTACGAAGTAACGGAGGATGTTGATTCCGGGGTTACGTGGAATCTCTTCATCCATAAGATTGAAGGGCTCAGTAGACTACCAGTCAGGGGTAACGTAGCATGTTGACTTCATCTGGAGTGACGTGAACCCATGAGTAAAGTGCCATGTGTTACTTGGATTCGTTTGTTTCACAGACCCCTAGGCCCATTAATGGGTGACATGTGTCACCCACTGAAGGGTCCTAGTGATATCTCGACCCTGCCACATATCACACTCGACACTAACCTCCTATCTAGGATCAACGGTCATGATCGAACCTACATGAAGATCTATGATTAGATATCATTATGGAGTTTCAAATATAAAGGTGATTAACTCCCTTCCCGAGTTCTGCAATGGAAACTACTCGTCTGCGGTGGAATCAATGTCGACCATTGATCCCACCGAATCCACAGATCGATGGTTTAGCAGGATTGTGGAGGCTCAATCCACATGGGTGACAATTTTTCCCTCGATCTCCACAATCTCTTTCCATCATTGATCTTGTTGAGGAATGGGTAGAAAACTGCCCCCAAAGACATGATCGACACATTGAATCTTAGCTGTAGACAAATTGGTGGACGCGTGTTTCCAGATCATATGGTTTGGATACTTGGCACTCCGGGGAATCTGAGAGGTGGTATGTTGATATGCTCTGAAGCCCGGAGTTGCAGTAACGAGAGACGTGGATCCATGGATCCACGTGGACGGATCTCTATCATGAGATCTGAACGAAGTTAGAGGGTTGTTGGTCTAGGGCTGACGTGGCTCACTAACATGATCGAGGGTGACATGGACCCACAAACTAAGGCACCACATGTCACCGAGATATAGACATGTTGCAGACCCCTTATGCCTATTATAGCATAACAGTTTGCACCCCCTGATAAGACCATGTGTCACCTCTATTCCTTGCTACATGTCAGCCCTGGTACGTGACCGCCTGGCCATGGTGGTTGGTGAAATGACCGGGACTCTGAGATTCCGAGAATTTGGGACTCGAGAGGAATTGGGGTGTATTGTTGTAGAGAGAGACCGAATGGACTAAAGACCGTAGCCACGTGGTGAGCTTACATAATTTCGGGAGTTCGGAACTCCAAGAGGTTTCATGTGTAGACATAAAGAGGTTCTTAGTGCCAAAACACCGAACTCCGAATTACACCTAGGCATATACCTTAATAAGGAGAAAGATCCATCGTTAGATTTAATGATGGATGGATCTCCACCATAGGTACAGGATCGTTGGTAGCTCCGGGACTTTGGGGAATCCTGAATGATATGAAATGGACCCACGTCCACATGGTCCTTGACTAATAATACCCAAAGAACTTTGGAAGGGCATATCTCTCAATCCTGAACTCGGATTCGAGCATGGCGATAGTAGTTGGAAAGCTCTTGACGAGCAGAATGTGATGGAGATCCCGGAAGGAGGATCTAAGATAATTAAAGGAAGGATAAAATTTGATACCCCACCCCTTATAATTCCCTTTAAGGGGTTGGGTATGTTACAAATTGGTATCGGAGCGCGAAAACAACACTTTGCTTGATTGGGCTCATGCATGCATCGCATAAAAATATTATAAAATAAATTTAAGGGGTAGCTCCCTACCTTACCCCCTTTTATAAAGAACTTGTTTGAACATATACTAAAAAGAGGAATGAAACCTTCTACTATTGATAGATGTCTTGAAGATCTACATTATATGTTGTTAATATTTCCAACTGAAGGAACTGACTTCACTTTACAATGATACGTGTTGTTCATAAACTAGTAGGCCATTGAATGACAAAAAGTGTTTTGGTCAACGCTCAAACCTTCAGTGGACCACTGAAAACTACAACATAAAGGATGGTGACACACCATGAATTGGGGGAAATCTCCCACAATAAAGAGGAAGAATCTAATGAAAGGAGGGCAGTGGAAACCCTTCCAGATTTGGCTGAACTGTAAGAAGCCTCATGGAATAGTTATAGAGTTGTAAGGCTAACAACGAAAGGTTGATAAAAGAGAAGTAAAAGTAAATGGAAATTAATGCAGTTCTACTGCAAAGCTTGTTAGACATACAAAGGCAGTTGCAACATGGACCAACAACCATTCAGGTGGACAAACATCATACAAAGAAAACCCAGATTCCACCTGAGATACGAAAGCATGGTCATGAAAGTGACCACACCAGGGGGAGCATCTCAAAGAAGGCTCGACATGTAGCCAAGAGACACTCAACGAAGGAATCCTCTGGTGAGGAAACTGACAACTCCAAGGAATATTATAGTAGAAAAACTAGTACACATTCCCAGAGGAAAGGAAAGAAAAGGAAGCATTCCAAGAGTCATGACCCTGAGGAGTTCAAGAAATCCAAACCACCCACCTTCGATGGAGAAATCAAGAAAGGGGAAGAAGCATAATTTTGGCTACTCGACTTGAAGAAGTAATTCAGAGTCCATGACTACTCTAAAAACGTAAAGGCACAGATAGACATTTTCAACCTGAATGGGAAAGCTTCCATTAGGTGGGAGGACCTTAGGAATGTGAACGGAATCCATGAGAAGGACGTGTCATGGAAACAATTTGAGAAATACTTCAAGAAAAATTATCTATCAGAAAAGTACTTTGATGGGAAGACTAAGGAGTTATATGAACTCAAGCTAGGACAACTCACCATATATGAATATATCAACAAATTTCTTGAGATAATGAGGTATGTGCCCTACATAAAGGATGAAAAAGTGAATATGCAATGATTATTAGTGGCTTACCTCAATCCTAATGGGACATAATTGAGTTTGACGAGCCAAATACCTTACAAGACACTATCTAGAAGGCAAGGTATTGCTATGAGAAGTTCAAGAACAAGACTGAACCTCACAAGGAATGGAAGAAGAATAGTATTTTGAGATTCAAGAAAAATGGGTTTAAACCCTCAAGATTCAAGAGCCATGGGAAATGTTCTAGGATGAGCCTCCCTACTAAAAGTGTATACCATCGAAATTTCCCCTCTCATAGTGGAAAAAAACCGTTTGGGACAGCCCTAGGTAAGATTGATAACACAAAAAGAGAACCCTTGAAATGTTGGGGTTTTAGAGAAGAACGTTTGTTGAGGGACTTCCCTTATAAACAATAGAACAATGGGAGGGTCTACAACATCCAAGAGACTACTATAGTCAATGATGTGTCTAGGATCATGCCATAGATTTATGCAGCTTTGGATAATAAACAGGTCGACCACCAAGCTTCAGTGGTGGAGATGGAAGGTATGATTTCCAACCATCTAGTTTCCATTTTAATTGACCCTGGTTCCAATTTGAGATATGTTTCCCCTCAAATTGTTGAGAAATGTAAATCACAACAAGTTAAACATGCTAAATCATGGCTGGTACAACTAGCCACTAAAACCAAAAGAAAAGTAACAGAGGTCATACCAGCATGCCAATTCATTATGAGTGGATTTCCCACCCAAGCGAGCCTAAACATACTTCCTTTAGGATCTTATGACCTGCTAATTGGTATGGACTAGTTGGCTTCCTATAAAACCAAGTTAGATTGTTACAATAAAACCTTGGAATGTGAAAATGCAGAAGGGAGAAAGGTAACCCTTCAAGGGATTCAAAATTTTGTCTCAATGAGACAAATATCATCCCTTCAAGTGAATAAGTATTGTAGAAAAGGATGTCCTTTGTATGCTATATAGGTGTTGGACTCTGTTGAGTACGACAAACCAAACCTAGAGGACTATCCCATATTGAGAGAGTAAAGAGATGTGTTTCCAAAAGTGGTACCAGGTCCGCCTCTAAGAAGAGATATTGACTTTTCAATAGAGATTGCACCAAGAGCGGTGTCAGCGTCTAAGACACCCTATAGAATGATTACACCAGAGTTGGTCGAGCTCAAGATACAACTAAAGGAAATGATGGGCAAGGAATACATCAGAGCTAGTGTGTCTCCATGAGGAACACCAACCTTGTTTGTGAAAAAGAAAGATGGCACACTTAGGTTGTGCATAGACTATAGACAACTTAATAAGATGACCATAAAGAATAAGTATCCCTTTCCAAGAATCGATGACTTATTTGACCAATTAAGGGGTGCTACAATTTCCTCAAAGATTGAATTGAGGTCTGGATACCATCAGGTCGAAATTAAAGATGAAGATATCCACAAGATAACCTTTAGGACAAGATATGGTCACTATGAATTTGTGGTGGTGCCATTTGGGCTAACCAATGCACCAAAAACTTTTATGTGCTTAATGAACAATGTACTCAGTAAATTCTTAGACATATTTCTATTGGTTTTCATTGGTGATATCCCAATCTATTATAATAATAGGGAAGAGCATGAAGAACATCTCAAGTTAGTACTTCAAGTACTAAGAGAACATCATATCTATGCTAAGTTTAGTAAGTGTGACTTTTCCAGAAACAATTCCATTACTTAGGCCATGTTATTACTGAAGAAGGGGTGGCATTTGATCCTAACAAGGTCAAAGCCCTTATGGATTGGCCTACCCCAAAGGATGTACCTAACATCATATCCTTTATGGGCCTAGTAGGATACTATAGGAGATTCATAAAAGGATTTTCCAGGATTGGCTGCCCAATCACTTACCTTCAAAAAAATGGAGTTAAATTCCTTTGGACATTAGAAAGTGAAGAGAGATTTCAAGAACTAAAATACCTTCTAACCAATGCATTTGTGTTGAATATTGCAGATCCAAACAAGGACTTCCTTGTGTGTACATATGCCTGCAAGGAAGGACTCGGAGGAGTCCTTATGCAAGAAGAACATGTAATTTGCTATGAATACAAAAAATTGAATGAGCATGAAGTCAATTATGTGACCCATGATCTAGAATTGGCTTCCATAGTGCATGCTTTAAAAATGTGGAGGCATTACCTTCCGGGTAAGAGATTTGTGCTTATGACATACCATTATGGATTGAGGTATATGTTTGATCAACCGAAGCTCAATGATAGACAAACAAGATGTATGGCTCTCCTTAGTGATTTTTATTTTGAAATAAAACATATCAAAGGAAAGGAAAATAGGGTGTTCGATTCCCTTAGCAAAAGTGTGAAAGTGATTCTCCTGGGAGTTGTAAGCACCTATGAAACATATGTCAGGGAGAGAGTCAAGAGTGCACAAGAAATAGATGCATTTTTCCAGACTGTGAAATCATACTTAGAACAAGAGCCCACAGGGCTGAAGTACAAAGGATATCAATTTTTGAATGATGGAATGCTAACTTACAAATGTAGGTTGTATATCCTGAATTGTGACGACTTGAAGAGGTTCATGTTGGATGAACTACACAAAATACCATATACTGGTCATCTTGGTTATAAGAAAATGATCACATCCACTACAAAATTGTTTTATTGACTATGAATGAAGAAGGACATAGCTTATTACTTGGCTAAATGTCTATAATGTCAGTAGGTTAAGGAAGAACAATGGCATCCAGCAGGTTTGATGCAGCCCCTACCAATTCCAGAATGGAAATGGGAAACCATCTCCATGGATTTCATCACTGGAATACCAAAATCAGCCAAACATAGTGACTCCATCATGGTAGTGGTGGAAAAATTAAGCAAGACTTCTCACTTCATTCCCATCAAGTCAACCTGCAAGAAAATAGATATTGCCAGTATTTTCATGAAAAAAAAATTTAGGCTACATGGCATGCCTAAGGAGATCGTATCTGACAGAGTACAAAATTTACTTCAAGCTTTTGGAAATATTTAATGGTTGGTTTTGAGGAAAAAGTTTTGTTTATCACAGCCTGTCACCCTCAAACTGATGGACAGACAGAGAGAGTAAACCAAGTATTAGAGGACATGTTAAGGATGCATGTAATACATAAGCATAAGAAGTGGGAAGACTACCTGCCACTGGTAGATTTTTCCTACAACAATGGATATCAAGAGTCATTGAAGATGAGCCCTTTTGAAGCCCTCTATGGTAGATAGTGCAAGATTCCAATCAGATGGAATAATCCATTAGATAGAATTATAAGCGGGCTAGACATGCTGAATGAAATGGAACAACAAATAATTCAGATAAAACAAAATTTGAAAATAGCTCAGGATAGACAGAAAATATATGCAAACAGAAAGAGGACTCCTGGAGATTTCAAAACAGGGGATCATGTATATCTTAGAGTTAGACCCAAGAAAATCTCCTTAAGAATGGGAGCTTGTGCCAAGCTGGCACCTCGGTATTATGGACCCTTTGAAATTTTGGATAGAGTGGGACCTATAGCCTATAGGCTAGCACTCCCTCCCACGGTGAAATCCCATGATGTTTTCCATGTTTTATTATTAAATAAGTATGTACATGATCCTAATCATATTATTGATTGGTTTGTGATTCAGGTGGAACCAGAGGGAGAATTTCTACCAGAACCTCAATGCATAATAGACATGAAGGAAACATCACTCGAGAACTAAACCATTGCATAGGTCAAGGTGCAGTGGAAACACTTTGGCCCAGATGAGGCTACATGGGAAATGGAGGATGTCGTGAGACAAGCATATCCATTTTTGTTTGCTTGTGTACATACATAACACATTGGTAGATAGAACATCGAGGACAATGTTCCTTTAAGGGGGCGGGATTGTAACACCCATTTTTCCCCCAAGTTGTAAATATAACTATAACTGGCCAAGAGACTATGGAAAACTAGATATGTATGACTATTTGATTTGATGAACCTTTGTATAAAAGGTAAATGCATTTATTTTTTGTTATTAATAGAAAATGAATAAGTGTTGCATAACTGTTGAAAAGGGGGTCTTCCAAGATAGACCATGGATTCTATGAGAGAGATGGTGAGGGGAACCAGGAATGGTTGAAATGACCCCCACCAAACCATCACCCTACTCGAATTAATGACTCAGAACAGTCCTCTGACCCAGATATGAATTACCAGTCATAAGTGGTAGCTGGGGGATTCCTCCTCAAGAGTTAATGAGGAGATGGGGCAGAGTACCCATCTAAAAGACTCTAGAACTGACCATCAGCTGGGGATTCAGACCCACACAACCTTGTTGAGAAAGTAAAAGAAGAGTTAATTCGTGAGAAGAGGCGAAGAGGGGAGAGCAAGCAGATCTGTGAAGAGAGAAGAGTGGAAAAAGAGTTTTGAAGTTCTTTGGTTCAAGGAAGAACTGGGAAGTAGAGCTCATTCTCGGTGCAAGAATCCATGGGTAGGGTTTTCGTTACAATATTATAAATGAGGCTAACGATTGATTGTCGAAGTACTTGAGCAGACCTCCTTGCTTGTTATAGAGAAAACTAGTTTCCAAGATCCTGTAGGAGGAGGAGATTAACCTTCATCCTCGACTATCATTGAGCAAGAGGAAATAGTCCCTCTCTCAGAGAATCATGGTATAGCTCGGGGGTGGCCAGCAGTAAATCCGTTAGGAGTGGTTGTGCCTATGGTTGGGTGGAAACAGGCACCCTTTTCAGTAGTCGCTTCCCAAACTCTGGTCTTCTGATAAGTATTTTCATACTCTGTGTTATAAATTTATAATGCATGTATATGGATTGATTGAGTTCTGTATTGAATGATTAAAGGTAGGAATATGTATTATCTCTTTGTGAATCCATGCTTCTGAATGGTCCTCTGTTCACCTCAGCCTAGCCGCTAGAGAGTCATCGGATGTGAAACTGTACGGGAATCAAGGTAGGATTTTTTTAAATGTTGAAATCTTGTCGACCCCTCGGACCTACCTTAGCAAGAATGTAAAGTTAAAACTCCGTGGAAGAAGGGAATTTTCCTTCGGACTCCTCTTTGGATGACCAAGGGATCATGTTCAGATCCTTAACCCCTTTTACAACTAAAAGAATAGCATGTACCCCACGAGATTCTTCGAAGGACCCATGTGACTAAGGTATGGGAACCTAGTGTTAGACCAGAGAGGAGCTAAGCCCTTTTAGCTTCGGAACTCCAGGAATCAGAAGCTCCAGAGTATCATGACCTTACCATTTTGTAAATCAGTCGAAGGAGATAGGCTGTTACGGTTATCCACGAGGTTGACCGACACCTAGAGGTTTCCCTAACCGTGGAAAATAGACTTTCCCACAGCTAAACCTAGACCCCTTAGTCATTGGATCTACGCCGAGGAAACTTCAGCAAAGTTCTACTTCAGGAGAATATAATTGATATGACATCAATTCTCCCTTAATTCTGAAATCCCGAAGAGACGAGAACCATAGATCTAAGGATCCTTCCGGAGACCCCTTAACCATTGGATTTACGCCGAGGGAACTTCGACAAAGTTCTACTTCGGGAGAATAGAAATGATATGACATTGATTATCCCCGAACTATAAAATACATAAGAGATGAGAACCGTAAATCTAAGGATCCTTCGGGAGTTTCCTTGACTATTGAATCCTTGCCAAGGTCAGCCCGACATTGACCACTTCAGGAGAATAGAGGTGGTTCAACGCCAAAGCTTCTGAATAACAAATTTGCGAAGTGATAAGGGTCGTATATTGAGGAACCCTTCAGGACCTCCCCCGACCGTCATATCTATGCCAAGGAAACTTCATCAAAGTTCCACTTCAGGAGAGTGGAGTAATGTTAACATCGAAACCCCCAAAGACTAGAGAGGTGAATTAACACGGACCGTAGATCTAGGGATGCCTAGGAACTACTCCAGCCATTTGATCCACGCCGAGGAAACTTCAGCAAAGTCCCACTCCACGAGAACAAGGATGATATATCACCAAACTCCCCGAACGTTGAAGCCACGAATTGATGAGAGTCATGGATATGGGAATTCATTGGGAATCACTCTCAGTCGTTAGATCAAACTTAGCGAAGAGGTGGTGTCAACTACTTCGGAGAAATCCCACTTCAGGATATTAGAGGTGGTGTGACACCAAAGCTCCCCGAATGTTGGAGCTTCAAAATGACTAGGGTCGTAGATCTAGAAACTCTTCAATACCTTCACCGACTGTTAGATCTGTGTCACAGTCAGCCTGGTGCTGACCACTTCGGGAGTAAGGAGGAAGTCACACCACGAAACCCTTGAATGTCGAAGTTACGAAGTAACGAAGGCCGTTGATTCTGGGGTTACATGGAATCTCTTCGTCCATAATATTGAAGGACTCAGAAGACTATCAGTCAAGGATGACATAGCATGGTGGCGTCATCTAGAGTGACATGGACCCACAAGTAACATGCCACATGTCACTTGGATTCGTGCATTTCACAGACCCATAGGCCCATTAACAAGTGACACGTGTCACCCACTGAAGGGGTCATGTGTCATCTCGGCCTTGCCACGTATCGCACCCAACACTAACCTCCTATCTAGGATCGACGGTCACGATCAAACCTGAATGAATATCTACGATCAGAGATGATTGTGGAGTTTCAAATAAAAAGGGAATTAATTCCCTTCCCAAGTTCCACAATGGAAACTGCTCATTTGTGGTGGAATCAATGTCAACCATTGATCCTGTCAAATCCACGTATCAACGGTCTAGGAGGATTGTGGAGGCTCAATCTGCATGGATGATAATTCTTCCCTTGATTGACGCAATATCTCTCCACCATTGATCTTGCTGAGGAACAGGTATAAACCTTCCCCAAAGACGCAATCGATGGAGTGAATATCAGCCGTAGACAAATTAGTGTACACATGTTGTCAGATCCTATGGTTCAAGTACTTGGCACTCTGGGGAATATGAGAGGTGGTATGCTGATACGCTTTGAAGCCCGAAGTTGCGAAGTAACGGGAGTCGTGGATCCATGGATCCACATGGACGGATATCGATCGTGATATCTGAAGGACGTTAGAGGGTTGTTGGTCTAGGGTTGGCGTGGCTCACTGACATGATCTAGGGTGACATGGACCCGCAAATTAAGGCACCACGTGTCACCAAGATACGAACGTTTTGTAGACCCCTTATGCCTATTATAGCATGACACTTTTCACCCCCTGATAAGGCCATGTGTCACCTCTAGTCCTTGTTATGTGTCAACCTTGGTACGTGCCCGCCTGGCCAAGGTGGTTGGTGAAGTGACCAGGACTCCGGGACTTCGGGACTCTGGAGGATTTGAGGTGTAGTGTTGTAGAAGAGACTAAAGGACCCAAAGACTGGAGCCACGTGTCAAGCTTACGGAACTCCGGGAGGTTTCATGCGTAGACAGAAAGAGGCGCTCATTGTCGAAACATCGAACGCCAAATTACCCCTAGGCATATACCTTAACAAGGAGAAAGATCCATCGTCGGATTTAATGATGGATGGATCTCCACCATAGGTACAGGAGCGCTAGTAGCTCTGGGACTTCGGGGAATCCTGAATGATATGACTAATAATACCCGAAGAACTTTGGAAGGGATTATCTCTCAATCCTGAACTTGGATTCGAGCATGGCAATAGTGGTTGGAAACCTCTTGACAAGTAGAAGGTGATCGAGATCTTGAAAGGAGGGTCTGAGTTAATTAAAGGAAGGTGAAAATTTTATGCCCCACCCCTTATAAGTTCCTTTAATGGGTTGGGTGTGTTACAATATCAATCAAATGGGTTTTTCTGGGTGTTTTTCCCTCTCAATTAGGCACTCGTTTGGAAATATGTAGGGAAAAATGTTGCTTGCCTAATTTTCCTTGGTATCTATGTTGGGGGGTAATATGTGTTGCAACATTTTCTCTAACGCATCCTTGGTATTCTGCCTCTTTTGTTATGAAGCTTCAGATGGATTTTTTGGTACTCTTTTTTGGCGTTTACATTGTCCAAATTATTGATTTTCACTCCAATCACAATGAATGTAAGTCCTCCTTGTTTTTCCCTATTTAGTTTCTTAGGATCACAAATAATTGAGTCTTAATTTTATGGGAATTGCGTGATATTTTGGTTTACCATGGTTATCAACTTTAATTGTGTTTTGTTTAGATATGGAGCAATATGACATGAATATTATGTAGCAGGTATTGTTTTTGCAAACAAGAACCCAAAAAAAAATTATTATAATTGTCATTCTCCTCCAGATGATGTTGCTCTTACTGCAATCATACATAATTATAGAAATGTTCAGAGGCTTTTCTTGTTGGCTTTGACATTAATGTACTTAGCTCTATTTTGTATAATAGAATGAAAGGCTCTAAAATACCTTGCGCTTGATGACTTATTAATTAAGGGACAAGGTTTACTTGAAATCGGTTTTGTGTGGGATCTAATAGGACTTCTTCCTAGCATTTGCTACAAAAATCAAGAATGTGGAATTGCAACCTTTGATGTATACCAAACATTCAAAGAGAATCCATCTAAATTGTTTCATGGGACCATTTCAAATGGGTTCTCAACAACCAATATCTTCTCTAATATAAAATTCTTGGATCTGAGTTTTACAAGCTTCGTTGTTATAGCAAATAGTGCCAAAAAAATTTCCCTAATAAGTTGCAATCACTGGGATAATGGTACTAGAACTTTGGAAACTTTTTGAACCTCTATATTCAAAGGTCAAATTGAGTGTAATGTACTTATCTCAAACTAATTATGAAATTAGATAATGAAGAAATAATGTATTTTCATCTACTTCTTGTTCCCAATTCATATATGCATTCCTTTAGACACATTGACCTCATGGATTATAAGTTCTATTTATGGAAATGAGTTCCTTTCTTGTTGATAAGATCCTATACTCTCTATTGGCTATGGTTATTAGCTATTTCAAGTTATACTAAACTAATTTCACTGAATATTGTTGGTTCAAAGATCCATACATAGTAATATCACGCTTACGGGTATTGATCTAGACAAGGAATATCACAACTGAATTTTAGTAATGTCACAAGCTCACAATAAGGGTGTGTACACTCCTTCCTTCACTCCTTTCCCATTTCAAACACATTAAACACTTAAATCTCTCCCAATGTTTAATTGTGAAAAAATGGGGAACCCTGAGCAACCCTAGGAATGGATTTCAAAGTTAAGGTTTGTAGGGTTTGTGAAAAAATATTTGATACCCAATTTGTTGGATTCTAGAATTGATGCCATGACTAGGGTTTACAAGAGCCTTTGGTCTCTTAGTATTGAGAATAGTAGGAATTTGTGTAATGGTGCCCTGGAATCCCAAAAATATTGTAAGAATATCCAATAATTTACCTTGAAGGGTGTTTTCCAATTCGGTCCCTTTGGATTGTCAAAGATGGGTGAGAATTATCTAACACTTATAATCTCTTTGCTCGAGCATCTATATCAAAATTTCTTATGAAATCACTTCTAACATGGAAGACATGCTAGGAATCAGTGATGATAATAAAAGTTGTTCTTTGTTTTATTTCATTTTCATAACAAATTATGATTCGATATTCAAGTAGAAAATAGCTTTAGATGATATTTAGAATTAAAAAATATATACATGTAACATCTTTTGTTTTCTCTATCTACTAGGAAAATTTTATTACGCCATTCACTTCTCTATATTATCTTTGTTTCATTGCTTCTTCTCTCACTAAATATGATGGTCATAAAAACACATGTTACTCATTTTTTTTTGGCATTCCCTTTCCACCACTTCAGGGGTATGCTAGTTATAAATGGAATAAAAATTTCTACTCTCGTGCAGAAATGGCTTAGAAATGGGAACAATCCAAGAAACATTAGTTTTTAATGGTTGTTTATATTTATGGATTCTAAACACTATTTCTCAAAAACATTAGGTTTCTAATGAATTTCAAGATGTTGTTTTTTGAGGTTTTGGAGATGACTTTCCTGACATTTTTTAGACAATATATGAAAATCCTCAATGAATGTGTGATTGATTTGGATGAATAAATGTGTATGAGATACATTTGTGGATGGCATGCTATGTAAACCCCTCTGCCCTCAATAATTGTTCTTCAACTTCCCGGTGCTCTAATATTCAACAAATTCATCTTCATGGTGCTCTATTATTCAACGAAGTTTGCGCTACGACAAGTAAACAAATAAATGTGATATAATATATACTAGCGTATGCACATAACTTGCGGTTGATGAACATTGATAGGCCCTGAATTTCTCTAGTAACCCACAAACTGTAGTAAAAACTCGAGGCACGATAAATAAGGTGATAGGGAATTCGCTACATATATCTGAGTAAAAACCTAAAGTGAGGTAAAAACCTAGCAATTGTTGCATATATCTCACTAAAAACTCAAGGCATAGTAAAGAATTACTCTAGTAACCCATGATCAATGGTAAAAACTCGAGGTGCAGTAAATAAGGCAATAAATCATTTGTTGCAAATATCTCAGTAAATTAACTTGACTGGTCATTATCACACTACTCATGCTAATGACCCCAATAATGACTAACGACCATGTTTTGAAATTAAATGAAGTTAATCGGTAAAATCTTAGTCTTTGATTTCTAGTGACGATGAAGAGTATTCGATTCATATTAAATCATGTCCATAGAAACTCTATTTGTGAGTAAAAGCTCATTAATTCTGACACTTTTTAATGGGTGTATGCCTATCAACATAATTATGTAAAGCCTTTTTCCCAAGCCCTCCATGATTTTTAAACCTCTTCGACAAGAGTGGTATGATATTCAAAGGTTTCTATGCTTAGATGGTAATATATGATATTCAAGGGTTTCTATGTTTTTACAATGTAATTCCACCATCTCTACACTTCAACGTTGCAAAGAGTAAGTTTGACATAATATACATTAATACACTATGGTTTTCATTTTATAGCTATTTTAAAAACAAAATGGTCTTTATAAAAAAAAATTGACATCATAACTTTAAAATTAAATTATTATTAATATTAGTATTAAAAATATATATATCATAATTTTGTTATAGTATATTTTATAAATTATGCTTATTAAATTAGGGGTGATAGGTGCTAGCGGGATCCTTCGAGAACTCGAAGGACGGAAGGAACTACAATATGCATGGAGTCTTGGAATCTATACAAAATGTGTCCATCATTATGATTGGAAATGCATCACTCATTATCCATGGAAATGCATCACTCATTATCCAAGCTTTGCATAAAGGCACAAGGTTGATTAACTTCAAGTTTTCCAAATTTGGTTTTATTAAGGATCAATGGCTCTCATCATTATGATTGGAGATTTATCAGTCATTATCCAAACTTTGCATAAAGGTACAAAGTTGATTAACTTTGAGCTTTCCAAATTTGGTTTTATTAAAGATCAATGGCTCAACACTTTCAAGCCATACTCATACCTTAGAATAGCAACCCACTCTAGATTTAGTACATTAATTTAATGAACCCACATGCCTTGCATGAAGTAGTCCTAATCCCAATGTCTTTCATTGAGTGTGTAATTGAATGTTGAAGACGAGATATGTCCAACGAATCAAGAGTTTATTTGGGGCTTGTTCTCCTCCCTCTCCATGGTGAGGATTTTGTTTCAAGTGGTATTTTGTCTCTCTTATATTACCTTTGTCTTTTGAATTTTACATGGAATTCTAGTTATCTCTATTCGTCCTTCTTTTGGCTCACTTTGGTTACAAGTTTCTCTAGATTTTCAGGTGTTTTCTGGTTGCTAGGACTCCGGTTGAAATCTTTTTGCTCTTTTTCCCTAGGCTTTCTTCGTGGCTAAAGCTCATTCTGCATTGGGAGACTCGAATTTCGTTGAATTTTTCTTTGTGCTCAATCCTACTTCTCCTTTGTCCGTGTGCTCAATCTTAAGTCTATTATGGATTATCAAGAGGTAAAACGAGTTCTTCAAGTGCACAAGGAATTAATCAAGGACAACAAGAATGCCCTTGGCACAATTATAGTGAAAATTCAATATCATGATCACTAAATCACTTCATAGAATGAACCTATTATGGGGATTTTGGCCCATTTGAATCAAAGGATAATGCAGTTGGAAGAGGAACGTGACTTTCTAAGGAAACATGCAGCAGAGACCGAACGAAATTTCAGGTGCTTCTAACCACATGAATTCATACTTCGTAGAGAATGGGGAAATCAATGAAGAAGACAATGTTCAACAACTCTTTGAAGTGATGGAAATAGGACATTTGGAACCAACGCTCTCACTGCAAAGAATGGAAGAAGCTGGCAGATGTAACATATTTTAGCTTTCTGGTGTATTTTAAGGTTTTACCGATACTAAAAGTATTTATAGGATTATACTTACGTGAAATGTTGGAAGTCTTTATTAACACTCTTTTGTAAATTGGTTCAGAATTATGTACAAGGCTCTATCATGCTTAGTCTATCTAAAACTTTCAAGAACAAGAACAATGTACTTATGCGGGTTAACTCTCCTACAACATCTTTTTTTATTAATATAAAAAAGGTTTTCCCCTTTCAGTTAAATTATATATATATAAGCATTATAAACTTTTATATATAAAATTATTTTATTAAAATTTTAAATATGAATTATTTTATCTTTATAAATTATATAGTTTATAAATCTATATAATTAAAGTTATATTTTTTTACAAATAAAAATTTAATTATATATTTTTAAAAAATTAAAATGAAAGATGACAAATTTAATTATATATTTTTTAAAAATTAAAATGAAAGATGACTCGGTTTCCAACAATATGATTTGGATTAGTAGCATACTGTTATACGTAACACACCACCATCATATAATCATCATAACTGGAATATTTTAAATACCATGAAACTCAGTATTAATGTTTTCGATAAATCTAGCATTGAAATGGATCTAGGTTAATCATATGTCCTATCGCCTATTTTAATCATTAAAATATGTGAAAATACAACGTAATGCACATACTTTATCCAACAAACCTTCCAATTACAGTACATTAATCACGTGCTGGAAATACGTGCAGCTGAGATGGATGGATGGCATCTTTCTTTTCCATAATAAAGCGTTGTTGTTTGATTGATGGAAGCTGACGCGTCCATGTCCGGCCAACTATCTTCCACTTCCAGTCAATTAGTAGTCATTGGTTCGCTCGCCCTTCAATAAAAAATACCTTTTGCACAGTTTGACTGCATGTGACGAATTTCGATTCACACTACAGGGATCGCATTCACACTACAGAGATCACTTTCAGATCTGGAAATGTAAAAGCTTAAATACTCGTTATCGTCTCCACTCTCTGTCTTGCTTTTGCACTCCGTTCATTCATTCTTTGAAGCATTCACTCTCTGTAGCTCCTTTCCTTTACCATTTGATTCATCGAATTCAGTCCATAAACATAAATATCGAGATGCCTACTACTACTGCTACTCATTCAATGAGGAACATTCCCAAAAGAGGGCAGGTGAAGGCAGCCATTGCCTCTTCCCTTGCCCACTCCATCAAATCGTTGTTAACACCACCTAAATCCTTCAACTATTCTGTGTCTTCCTCTTCCTCTTCTCTGGCTACTGCAGATCATTTGCGGGCACAATAATGAACTTACAGATGAGATGGGCTTATCTCTACGATATTATTACAGATTTGAGTTTCTTTCATTACAATTCATTGATGCAGAAGCTAAGTGATTATGGATCAAAGTATGGGATCCTCAGATCTGTTGTTCAAATCATTTGCTCACTTGTCTAACTCTGTTCCTCAGATTTGGAGCCCTGCAACACCAATGGAGTTTGTTCTTTACGCTTTAGTGAGTCACTACATATGAAGAGGGGAGATATTTTCTCCTACAACAGCTTTTCCCAGTTGGAATTGAAAAGCTCTGAAATACAAAGTTTTTTGATCAGAAATTTTGAGTTGAAATAGATGGCATTTGATTCTCCTTGGCTTATCTCTTTGAGGGGTTTGCACATTTGCCAATGATCAAATATAATATCTTAATGTTAATGTTGTTTATCAACCCTCCTCCTTTTCTTGCTTTTAGCAGTTCTGCTCTGCTCACATCTTGTTGCAAATGTAAACACGCAATACAGTTTCTTGATGTGAAACCAAGTCCAACTTTTATAAGCTTAATTTATACAAGCGATCTTGTATGTACTGGTAGAAGTGAAGATGCCAATGTGAGAAGGATGTAGGTTTTTCCATACAAAGTTTGTTGATTACAGATTTCGAATCGAAACAGATGGAATTTGATATTAATCTCTTTAAAGGGTTGTACACAGACCATTCATCACCAGATGCACTATTTCAAAGTTGTTTATGAACCCTCTTCCCCATCTTGCTTACATCTAATTATAAATGTAACCATGCCAACATTTTCTTGATGTCATGCCAATATGCAGTGGTAAAAGGTGCAAATGTGTCACTGCTTTTTTAGGACAATAGAGGATTCTAGTTTTTTCATGCTGAGGTTGGAGATTTGCTGACTTCATGCTTCACAAGAGCTGCAGAGTAAGAGGCCAATAACTTTGTCAAGAAAAAAAACACTCCCATTGCCTACTATGAAACATTTGACTCTAATCTCCATAGCTTGATTTTCGACTTGAGGGTTTCCGATGCCTGGAATTTTTTTATGGTGGTAGAGGTTGTAGACTGCTATTTTTTATACTATGAACAGAACTTTGCAAGCATAGTTGCAATTTTGAGCTATGAGCACTAATTTTTTTTCTTCGCAAAGATTTTTTTTTCCACTGAAAGAGTTTTGCAAATTTAATGAGGATAGTGGATTTAACTTGTGGACAATAATTTTTGTTTCTGAAGACTGCAACTTTTCATCTCCGGGACATTACAAAGAATTTTATTTTGCGCCTACACTTATACTAAACAAGTCTCGTAATCTAATCCGTGGGGGTTTCAGAGCTTTGGGGGTCTTGTGTTAATTTCTTCTTCTCAGGTGGTTCAGATCCGAATATTTTTATCCACTTTGCTCTGCATTCGCGTGGCTCTTTTCACTAATTCTGCATCCCCTGCACTTCCTGGCTGAAGATGGTGTTGATTTGCTCCGTGGGATGTAAGAATCAATAACTCGTACAACCCCCTCTTCCACGATTTCAAACCCATTGCTCAATACTCGACTCCCTCTTTAGGCATAATTTCTGGTCATCTAACATCGTACCATAATAACCTAGAAGCTATGTAGCTTTTTGGCTTGCATGAAAGTGCCAAATACTTCTAATTAGTATCGAGTGGCTACACTTCATTTCCTTATGGATTTGTTACCTTATTCGATTAATCGTTAATTCAATTGGGCTAACCTTTCTTTCTGCGGAGGTAGTTTACAGCTTCTCTGCAAACCCGTCATTGGCTTAACAATCACTTCGTCATTGGCTTAACAATCACTTATTGTTGGGTTCTTCGATACTTCAGTCATTTACTATCTCTTCCGCATAAATTGAAGATAGGGATCTAGTGCAGTGAATCAGACATCGAACCCTGCCCTGTCACCCAGTTTGTTGCATTTCAAGGTTTTTGGTGGACTTTTCTTGGTAAATTTTGAACAGGATTCGCAGTTATTGAGACTCGGTCTGTCTGGTTATTTTTAATGGTCGTCGATTCATTTTATTGCTGGTATTTATCGGTGATATTGGCCTTCATTTTAGCTAGAGTTTTGTTTGTATGTGAAAGCAAGGGAGTATATTGCCAGAGGTTAGGTTTGAACGATTCAGAGCTCTTCAGATTGCACAGCCTTCTGCAATGTAAAGTATACTTTCAGACAATTTGGGTGAAAACTAGTACATTTTGTGGAATTTAATTCAAACAAATCACAAATACACCAATGCACACACATGTGAGATTAATTGTCTCACACACTCAACGAATTCATCAAATAAGGTCATTACATTTATAGTTCTGAAGCAATCAACTAACTCTTATATCTTGTGGATCTAAATCCACTTCAAATAAAAAAATATGGAATCCCTAAAAATCTACCATTTGAAGTGATTTCTTCATTATTCTCTAACACTCCCTTTTAATGGATAAATGAGTTCTCTACAACATCTAATTGATTCTTAAATATTTCAAACTTTGCATTTTCAAGAGGCTTTGTGAAAATCTCTGCCACATTTTCATTTGCAATACAATAGATTAAGTCAATTTCTTTTGAGTGTTTCTTCTCTCTTACAAAATGACAATGTGCTTCAATATGCTTTGATCTAGCATGATGCAAAGGATTATTGGCTAGTTTGATGGAACTTTGGTTATCACATTTGATAATTATTGGCTCTTTTTGTTCTTCTTCTACATCTTCGAGTATTTGCCTCGACCAAATTGCCTCACAGGTAGAACTACACAAAGCTTTGTATTCAACTTCAGTTGATGACAAAGAAACAATTGGTTGTTTCTTACTGCTCCATGACACGATCCCCGATCTAATGTTGAATGTATATCATGTGGTTGATTTTTTGTCATCAAGATTTCTAACCCAATCTGAATCAGAATAACCTGTCTACTTAACATCAAACTCATTAGTATATTTAATACCAAAATTACCATTCCCTTTTATATATCTAAGTACTCTCTTTGCTGCTAACCAATGGATTTCATGAGGCTTGGCCATGAATTGACTCAAGATGCTAACTAAATATGCTATATCTGGTCTAGTTGTAGTGAGATAGTTTAGACTTCCCACTAATTGGTGATATAGTGTACCATTCACCTCTTTTGTCCCATCATCACTATGCAGGTGAGCATTCTATTCTAAAGGAGTTGATATTTCTTTACATTGACTCATATTGAACCTTTTAAGTAGCTCCCTTGTATATTTTCTCTGATACCAAATTAAAACAAATCACAAATACATCGATGCACAAATGCACACAGAAACGTGAAACTAATTGTCTCACACACTCAATGAATTCATCAAATGAGGCCATTACATTTATAGGTTCCGGAGCAATCAACTAACTCCTATATCTGTGGAACTAAATCCACTTCAAATTAAAAAGATATGGAATCCCTAAAAATTTACAACTGAAACACAAAAATGTGAGACTAATCATCTCACACACTAAATGAATTCATCAAATGAGGCCATTACACTTAAAACAAATCACAAATACATCGATGCACACAAAAACGTAAGACTAATTGTCCCACGCACTCATTGAATTCATCAAATGAGGTCATTACATTTATAGGTTCTGAAGCAATCAACTAACTCCTATATATGTGGATATAAATCCACTTCAAATAAAAATGATACGGAGTCCCTAAAAATCTACAACTGAAGTGATTTCTACAAATTAACTCTCTACAACACCTAATTGATTCCTAAATATTTCAAACTTTTCCTTTCCAAGAGGCTTTGTGAAAATGTCTACCACATTTTCATTTGTAGTACAATAGATTAAGTCAATTTGTTTTGAGTGTTTCTTCTCTCTTACGAAATGATAATGTGCTTCAATATGCTTTGATCTAATGATATGCAATATTATTGGCTAGTTTGATGGAACTTTGGTTATCACATTTGATAATTGTTTACTCTTTTTGTTCTTCTCCTACATCTTTGAGTATTCACCACAATCAAACTGCCTCACAAGTAAAACTGCACAAAGCTTTGTATTCAGCTTCATGACAAAGAAACAATTGGTTGTTTCTTAATGCTCCATGACACGATCCCCGATCCAATGTTGAATGTATATCTTGCAGTTGATTTTTTTGTCATTAGGATTTATGGACCAATCTGAATCAGAATAACCTGTCAACTTAACATCAAACTCATTAGTATATTTAATACCAAAATTACCAGTTCCTTTTATATGTCTAAGTATTCTCTTTGCTTTTAATCATTGACTTTCATGAGGCTTGGCCATGAATTGACCCAGAATGCTGACTGAATATGTTATATCTAGTCTAGTTGTAGTGAGATAGTTTAGACTTCCCACTAATTGGAGATATAGTGTACCATTCACCTCTTTTGTCCCATCATCACTGTGGAGGTGAGCATTTTATTCTAAAGGAGTTGATATTTCTTTACATTGACTCATATTGATCATTTTAAATAGCTCACTTGTATATTTGCTCTGATACCAAATTAAAAAAAATAAAAAATACATCGATGCACACATGCACACACAAACGTGAGACTAATTGTCTCACACACTCAATGAATTCATCAAATGAGGTCATTACATTTATAGGTTCTGAAGAAATCAACTAACTCCTATATGTGTAGATCTAAATCCACTTCAAATTAAAAAGATATGGAATCCCTAAAAATCTACAACTGAAGTGATGAATACACCGATGCACACAAAAACGTGAGACTAATTGTCTCGCACACTAAATGAATTCATCAAATGAGGTCATTGCATTTAAAACAAACCACAAATACACAGATGCACACACAAACGTGGGACTAATTGTCTTACAAAATCAATGAATTCATGAAATGAGGTCCTTACATTTATAGTTTCTAAAGCAATCAACTAACTCCTATATCCATGGATCTAAATCCACTTCAAATAAAAAAGTTATGGAATCCCTAAAAATCTACAACTAAAGTGATTTCTCCATTATTCTCTAACACTCTCCCTTAATGGAGAAATGAGCTCTCTACAACACCTAATTGATTCCTAAATATTTCAAACTTTGTCTTTCCAAGAGGCTTCGTGAAAATGTCTGCCACATTTTCATTTGTAGTACAATAGAATAAGTCAATTTCTTTTGAGTGTTTCTTCTCTCTTACAAAATGATAATGTGCTTAAATATGCTTTGAACTAGCATGATACACAGGATTATTGGCTAGTTTGATGGAACTTTGGTTATCACATTTGATAATTGTTGGCTCTTTTTGTTCTTCGCCTACATCTTTGAGTATTCACCTCAACCAAATTGCCTCACAAGTAGAACTGCACAATGCTTTGTATTCAACTTCAGTTGATGATAAAGAAACTGTTGTTTGTTTCTTACTGCTCCATGACACGATCCTCGATTCAATGTTGAATGTATATCATGTGGTTGATTTTTTCTCATCACGATTTCTGTCCCAATCTGAATCAAAATAACATGTCAACTTAACATCAAACTCATTAGTATATTTAATACCAAAATTACCAGTCCCTTTTAGATATCTAAGTACTCTCTTTGCTTCTAACCAATGGCTTTCATGAGGCTTGGCCATGAATTGACTCAGGATGCTAACTGAATATGCTATATATGTTCTAGTTATAGTGAGATAGTTTAGACTTCCCACTAATGGGCGATACAGTGTACCATTCACCTCTTTTGCCCCATCAACACTGTGGAGGTGAGCATTATATTCTAAAGGAGTTGATATTTCTTTACATTCACTCATATTGAACCTTGTAAGCAACTCCCTTATATATTTTCTCTGATACCAAATTAAAACAAATCACAAATACATCGATGCACATAGAAACGTGAGACTAATTGTCTCACACACTCAATGAATTCATCAAATGAGGTCATTACATTTATACGTTTTGAAGCAATCAACTTATATGTGGATCTAAATCCACTTCAAATTAAAAAGATATGGAATCCCTACAAATATACAACTAAAGTGATAAATACACTGATGCACACAAAAATGTGAGACTAATTTTCTCACACACTAAATGAATTCATCAAATGAGGTCATTACATCTAAAACAAATCACAAATACACTGATGCACACATAAACATGAGACAATTGTCTCACACACTCAATGAATTCATCAAATGGGGTCATTACATTTATAGGTTCTGAAGCAATCAACTAACTCCTATATATGTGGAACTAAATCCACTTCAAATCAAAAAGATATGGAATCCCTAAAAATCTACAACTTAAGTGATTTCTCCATTATTCTCTAACAAATTTGAGGTGAAAACAATCCACTATTTTGCATTTGATGTTAAAGAAATCTATATCGTTAAATCTTAAATCTTAAATCTTAAATATAAGTGAAAAATGTCGTAGTCTAAACAATATACAAAACCCCTTTTCCAGGGATATTTTAGGTTTTTTTTTTGTTTAATTTTGGTCGACAACGAGAAATTGTTGGATCTGCAGATTTGAGCAGTTAAGTGTATATTCTGAGTGTCCATGGGTCTATGTATTCATAAATGAAATTTAAACAACAGAAAATTGTGATTTCATACAAATTTATGTTGTCGAATTCCAACGAAAAGGACCAAAATGTAGAATGATTAGATAACACCGTGAAAAATAGGTAAGAGTGGCCAGACTCGTGCAATTTAAAGTATAATTTCAAACTACCTAGTGAAAAAATGTTACATCTTATGAAATTTGAGGACGAAACATTCCATAGCATGATATATTTGATGTTAAAGAAGTCCATGTTCTTAACTTCCAGTGGAAAATAGGTCAAAGTGCCCAATTTTGTGCGATTTAAATAATTATTCCCAACAATTTGGGCCAAAACTAGTACATTATGTGAAATTTGAGGTGAAAACAGTGCATAGCATTACATTTGATTTTAAATGAGTAAAATTTCAATGGAAAGTAGGTTGGAGTGAAAGATTCATATTTACATTACATTTGATTTTAAATGAGTAAAATTTCAATGGAAAGTAGGTTGGAGTGAAAGATTCATATTTACATTACATTTGATTTTAAATGAGTAAAATTTCAATGGAAAGTAGGTTGGAGTGGAAGATTCATATTTAATCTTGGATTTCTAGAGGAAAATAGACTCAAAAGTTACAACTCTTTTTGTATTCCAAGCTCCATAATCAGTTTCTAAACCTCCTATTTATTGTTTTCAGTACTTTCATAAAAACAAAATTGAGTACCTTAAACTAATTTTCATAACCTTGCAAATTACAAACAAAAAAGTCAAATTATCTAAACATATAACAACACTAAAAAAAAAAGACAAAAAAGACTCAAATGCAGGTTACATAAAGACATAATTGTATTGAAGCCAAGATAAGATTGTTATCAACCAACCTCCTCAAGGATAAAATTAAATAAATTATTATTTTTTTAAATCTCATCCAAAACATTGAAGCAATAGTTTCCTTGCTGGAAACTTTGCCCATTTGAAAGGTCTTTTCTTTAGGAGGTAGATAGTGTTTACCATTGGATTGGACCAAAAAAAACATCATTACATAAGTCATTTTTAAAATAGCCTTGTTAGTTTTATTGTTAGTTTTACTTGAGACAAATAAGGGAATAAATTTCCCGAGAATAGCCTTGTTAGAAATTTATTGTTTCGGTGTTTCGGCACGAGGGATATCTAGAGGCAAGTCTATTGTACTCGCCAGTTCCGAAATCCCGACTTGCGAAACCCCGAAATGGCATAGAGTGTCTAGAGTTTGGATGTTTCGGAGTTTTGACACCTGGGAAACCCAGATGCGAGACCTCCTGTCTTCGCGTAGCCCGAAATCCCGACTTACAAAATCCTGAAATGATAGAGTGTGGACAGGTTATGATGTTTCGTAGTTTCGACTCCCGGGAAACCCAGGTGCGAAACCCTCCTGTCCTCGCATATCGCGAAATCCCGATAGGCGAAATCCCGAAATGGATTAGCACACATGGTTTTGGTGTTTCGACCTTTCGGTACCTGGGATCTCCAAAGGTCAGTTTTCCTCGTGTTCGCTAGACATGAAATTCCAATGGATGAAACCCCGAAATGAGTTTGGCGGATATAGGGTCTTCGGTGTTTCGGAACCCAGAAACCGAAGGGTAGGAGACCCTCGCCCTCTTATACCGCAAAAACCCGGTATGCGAAACCCCGAAAGGTGCAGTGTCAGGCTTCCATCCGAGGCGTTATTAATTGTGACGAACTATTGGTTCCCTTCAGGTTTCGGCACCTCGAAAGCCAGGGAACCGAGAATACATGCTTCGCGATTTCCCGAATCGCGAAAGCCGGGAGCACCTCTCCGATAAGCCCTGTGGTCATCATCGATGATCATATAGGTACGGATAAGGGATGGTAGGGTCTGCAAGGAGCCCCATAGGAATTTGGGGATTCTGTTCCTCAGAGAAGAGAAGGAAAAGCCGAAAATTTTTAGTCTTCCGTAGTGGGTGTGTTACAAATTGGTATCAGAGCATGGTTACAACACTTGGCCTGCTTGGGCTCATGAACGCATTGCGCAGGAGCTCCGTTCGAAACACTCCTAAAATGAGTAACCCCCTGTCTTAACCTTCTTAATCAAAAGTCGAAGTTAAGAATGAAAACTCCTATTGTGTGTGTGCATGTGAAAAATATGAATTATGTACTGGTTATAAATGAATATAAATATTGACTAACAACCGGCGTTTTTCTTTTGCACACAAAGCGGAAGATCAACTGTGGAAAATTGCAGGCGTAGAGAATGGTGACTCACCATGAAGTGGGGGAAGGCTCCCACAATAGAGAAGAAGAGTCTGACGAAAGGAGGGCGGTAGGGACCCCTCCAGATCTAGCTGAGACTATGAGGAGCCTCATGGTCGAATTACAGAGCTGTAAGGATGACAATGAAAGGATGATAAAAGAGCAAGAGAAGCAAACGGAAATTAATGCAATTTTACTGCAAAGCTTATCCGACATACAAAGGCAATTGCAACATGAACCTGAGACACAGAAACATGGTCATGTCAGTGGACACACTGAGAGGAGCACCTCGAGAAAGGTCCAACCCATAGACAAGGGACAAGCGTCAGATAATTCTTCTGGAAAGGAAGCTGGCGACTTGAAGGGATCTTCTAGCAGCAGAACTAGTTCTCATTCCGAAAGAAAACAAAAGAAGCAGAAACTTTCCAAGAGTCATAATCTCGAAGAGTTCAAGAAGGCCAAACCACCCACCTTCGACGATGAAATAAAGAAGGGAGAGGAAGTGGAGGCCTGGCTGCTTGGACTAAAGAAATATTTCAGAGTCCATGACTTCTCAGAAAACTTGAAGGCCCGAGTAGCCACCTTCAACTTGAATGGAAAGGCTTCGATTTGGTGGGAAGACCTTAATAATGTAAAAGGGATTCACGAAGAAGACCTGTCTTGGGAACGGTTTGATAAATACTTCAGGAAGAAATATCTGTCGGAAAAATATTTCGACGAAAAGACTAAAGAATTCTATGAACTTAAGATAGGGCAACTCACCATAGAGGAACATGTCAGCAGATTCCTCGAGTTGCTAAGGTATGTACCCTACATAAAAACAGAAAAGGCAAAGGTGCAACGATTCATCAGTGGACTACCTAAGGACTATTAGAACATGATTGAATTTGACAAACCAAAGACCCTAGAAGATACTATCCGAAAGGCAAGATATTTTTATGAACAGCTTGGGCGTCGGACAGGACCTCGCGAAGACTGGAAGTAGAAGAATAGTTTGGGATTCCAGAGAAAGGGGTTTAAATCCCCAAGATTTAAGGACTATAAAAAGAACTCAAGGATGAGTTTCCCGACCTAAAGTGTACACCAGCAAAACTTTCCCTCCTTGAGCGGAAATAAACTTTCTGGATCTGCCCCAGTAAAGACTGATAACCCAAAGAGAGAACCTTTGAAATGTTGGGGTTGTGGAGAAGAACATCTACTGAGGGACT
>ML844457.1:1744-37525 GCA_009831015.1 Picea engelmannii | reverse complement strand
CCCAAAAGAGGGCAGGTGAAGGCAGCCATTGCCTCTTCCCTTGCCCACTCCATCAAATCGTTGTTAACACCACCTAAATCCTTCAACTATTCTGTGTCTTCCTCTTCCTCTTCTCTGGCTACTGCAGATCATTTGCGGGCACAATAATGAACTTACAGATGAGATGGGCTTATCTCTACGATATTATTACAGATTTGAGTTTCTTTCATTACAATTCATTGATGCAGAAGCTAAGTGATTATGGATCAAAGTATGGGATCCTCAGATCTGTTGTTCAAATCATTTGCTCACTTGTCTAACTCTGTTCCTCAGATTTGGAGCCCTGCAACACCAATGGAGTTTGTTCTTTACGCTTTAGTGAGTCACTACATATGAAGAGGGGAGATATTTTCTCCTACAACAGCTTTTCCCAGTTGGAATTGAAAAGCTCTGAAATACAAAGTTTTTTGATCAGAAATTTTGAGTTGAAATAGATGGCATTTGATTCTCCTTGGCTTATCTCTTTGAGGGGTTTGCACATTTGCCAATGATCAAATATAATATCTTAATGTTAATGTTGTTTATCAACCCTCCTCCTTTTCTTGCTTTTAGCAGTTCTGCTCTGCTCACATCTTGTTGCAAATGTAAACACGCAATACAGTTTCTTGATGTGAAACCAAGTCCAACTTTTATAAGCTTAATTTATACAAGCGATCTTGTATGTACTGGTAGAAGTGAAGATGCCAATGTGAGAAGGATGTAGGTTTTTCCATACAAAGTTTGTTGATTACAGATTTCGAATCGAAACAGATGGAATTTGATATTAATCTCTTTAAAGGGTTGTACACAGACCATTCATCACCAGATGCACTATTTCAAAGTTGTTTATGAACCCTCTTCCCCATCTTGCTTACATCTAATTATAAATGTAACCATGCCAACATTTTCTTGATGTCATGCCAATATGCAGTGGTAAAAGGTGCAAATGTGTCACTGCTTTTTTAGGACAATAGAGGATTCTAGTTTTTTCATGCTGAGGTTGGAGATTTGCTGACTTCATGCTTCACAAGAGCTGCAGAGTAAGAGGCCAATAACTTTGTCAAGAAAAAAAACACTCCCATTGCCTACTATGAAACATTTGACTCTAATCTCCATAGCTTGATTTTCGACTTGAGGGTTTCCGATGCCTGGAATTTTTTTATGGTGGTAGAGGTTGTAGACTGCTATTTTTTATACTATGAACAGAACTTTGCAAGCATAGTTGCAATTTTGAGCTATGAGCACTAATTTTTTTTCTTCGCAAAGATTTTTTTTTCCACTGAAAGAGTTTTGCAAATTTAATGAGGATAGTGGATTTAACTTGTGGACAATAATTTTTGTTTCTGAAGACTGCAACTTTTCATCTCCGGGACATTACAAAGAATTTTATTTTGCGCCTACACTTATACTAAACAAGTCTCGTAATCTAATCCGTGGGGGTTTCAGAGCTTTGGGGGTCTTGTGTTAATTTCTTCTTCTCAGGTGGTTCAGATCCGAATATTTTTATCCACTTTGCTCTGCATTCGCGTGGCTCTTTTCACTAATTCTGCATCCCCTGCACTTCCTGGCTGAAGATGGTGTTGATTTGCTCCGTGGGATGTAAGAATCAATAACTCGTACAACCCCCTCTTCCACGATTTCAAACCCATTGCTCAATACTCGACTCCCTCTTTAGGCATAATTTCTGGTCATCTAACATCGTACCATAATAACCTAGAAGCTATGTAGCTTTTTGGCTTGCATGAAAGTGCCAAATACTTCTAATTAGTATCGAGTGGCTACACTTCATTTCCTTATGGATTTGTTACCTTATTCGATTAATCGTTAATTCAATTGGGCTAACCTTTCTTTCTGCGGAGGTAGTTTACAGCTTCTCTGCAAACCCGTCATTGGCTTAACAATCACTTCGTCATTGGCTTAACAATCACTTATTGTTGGGTTCTTCGATACTTCAGTCATTTACTATCTCTTCCGCATAAATTGAAGATAGGGATCTAGTGCAGTGAATCAGACATCGAACCCTGCCCTGTCACCCAGTTTGTTGCATTTCAAGGTTTTTGGTGGACTTTTCTTGGTAAATTTTGAACAGGATTCGCAGTTATTGAGACTCGGTCTGTCTGGTTATTTTTAATGGTCGTCGATTCATTTTATTGCTGGTATTTATCGGTGATATTGGCCTTCATTTTAGCTAGAGTTTTGTTTGTATGTGAAAGCAAGGGAGTATATTGCCAGAGGTTAGGTTTGAACGATTCAGAGCTCTTCAGATTGCACAGCCTTCTGCAATGTAAAGTATACTTTCAGACAATTTGGGTGAAAACTAGTACATTTTGTGGAATTTAATTCAAACAAATCACAAATACACCAATGCACACACATGTGAGATTAATTGTCTCACACACTCAACGAATTCATCAAATAAGGTCATTACATTTATAGTTCTGAAGCAATCAACTAACTCTTATATCTTGTGGATCTAAATCCACTTCAAATAAAAAAATATGGAATCCCTAAAAATCTACCATTTGAAGTGATTTCTTCATTATTCTCTAACACTCCCTTTTAATGGATAAATGAGTTCTCTACAACATCTAATTGATTCTTAAATATTTCAAACTTTGCATTTTCAAGAGGCTTTGTGAAAATCTCTGCCACATTTTCATTTGCAATACAATAGATTAAGTCAATTTCTTTTGAGTGTTTCTTCTCTCTTACAAAATGACAATGTGCTTCAATATGCTTTGATCTAGCATGATGCAAAGGATTATTGGCTAGTTTGATGGAACTTTGGTTATCACATTTGATAATTATTGGCTCTTTTTGTTCTTCTTCTACATCTTCGAGTATTTGCCTCGACCAAATTGCCTCACAGGTAGAACTACACAAAGCTTTGTATTCAACTTCAGTTGATGACAAAGAAACAATTGGTTGTTTCTTACTGCTCCATGACACGATCCCCGATCTAATGTTGAATGTATATCATGTGGTTGATTTTTTGTCATCAAGATTTCTAACCCAATCTGAATCAGAATAACCTGTCTACTTAACATCAAACTCATTAGTATATTTAATACCAAAATTACCATTCCCTTTTATATATCTAAGTACTCTCTTTGCTGCTAACCAATGGATTTCATGAGGCTTGGCCATGAATTGACTCAAGATGCTAACTAAATATGCTATATCTGGTCTAGTTGTAGTGAGATAGTTTAGACTTCCCACTAATTGGTGATATAGTGTACCATTCACCTCTTTTGTCCCATCATCACTATGCAGGTGAGCATTCTATTCTAAAGGAGTTGATATTTCTTTACATTGACTCATATTGAACCTTTTAAGTAGCTCCCTTGTATATTTTCTCTGATACCAAATTAAAACAAATCACAAATACATCGATGCACAAATGCACACAGAAACGTGAAACTAATTGTCTCACACACTCAATGAATTCATCAAATGAGGCCATTACATTTATAGGTTCCGGAGCAATCAACTAACTCCTATATCTGTGGAACTAAATCCACTTCAAATTAAAAAGATATGGAATCCCTAAAAATTTACAACTGAAACACAAAAATGTGAGACTAATCATCTCACACACTAAATGAATTCATCAAATGAGGCCATTACACTTAAAACAAATCACAAATACATCGATGCACACAAAAACGTAAGACTAATTGTCCCACGCACTCATTGAATTCATCAAATGAGGTCATTACATTTATAGGTTCTGAAGCAATCAACTAACTCCTATATATGTGGATATAAATCCACTTCAAATAAAAATGATACGGAGTCCCTAAAAATCTACAACTGAAGTGATTTCTACAAATTAACTCTCTACAACACCTAATTGATTCCTAAATATTTCAAACTTTTCCTTTCCAAGAGGCTTTGTGAAAATGTCTACCACATTTTCATTTGTAGTACAATAGATTAAGTCAATTTGTTTTGAGTGTTTCTTCTCTCTTACGAAATGATAATGTGCTTCAATATGCTTTGATCTAATGATATGCAATATTATTGGCTAGTTTGATGGAACTTTGGTTATCACATTTGATAATTGTTTACTCTTTTTGTTCTTCTCCTACATCTTTGAGTATTCACCACAATCAAACTGCCTCACAAGTAAAACTGCACAAAGCTTTGTATTCAGCTTCATGACAAAGAAACAATTGGTTGTTTCTTAATGCTCCATGACACGATCCCCGATCCAATGTTGAATGTATATCTTGCAGTTGATTTTTTTGTCATTAGGATTTATGGACCAATCTGAATCAGAATAACCTGTCAACTTAACATCAAACTCATTAGTATATTTAATACCAAAATTACCAGTTCCTTTTATATGTCTAAGTATTCTCTTTGCTTTTAATCATTGACTTTCATGAGGCTTGGCCATGAATTGACCCAGAATGCTGACTGAATATGTTATATCTAGTCTAGTTGTAGTGAGATAGTTTAGACTTCCCACTAATTGGAGATATAGTGTACCATTCACCTCTTTTGTCCCATCATCACTGTGGAGGTGAGCATTTTATTCTAAAGGAGTTGATATTTCTTTACATTGACTCATATTGATCATTTTAAATAGCTCACTTGTATATTTGCTCTGATACCAAATTAAAAAAAATAAAAAATACATCGATGCACACATGCACACACAAACGTGAGACTAATTGTCTCACACACTCAATGAATTCATCAAATGAGGTCATTACATTTATAGGTTCTGAAGAAATCAACTAACTCCTATATGTGTAGATCTAAATCCACTTCAAATTAAAAAGATATGGAATCCCTAAAAATCTACAACTGAAGTGATGAATACACCGATGCACACAAAAACGTGAGACTAATTGTCTCGCACACTAAATGAATTCATCAAATGAGGTCATTGCATTTAAAACAAACCACAAATACACAGATGCACACACAAACGTGGGACTAATTGTCTTACAAAATCAATGAATTCATGAAATGAGGTCCTTACATTTATAGTTTCTAAAGCAATCAACTAACTCCTATATCCATGGATCTAAATCCACTTCAAATAAAAAAGTTATGGAATCCCTAAAAATCTACAACTAAAGTGATTTCTCCATTATTCTCTAACACTCTCCCTTAATGGAGAAATGAGCTCTCTACAACACCTAATTGATTCCTAAATATTTCAAACTTTGTCTTTCCAAGAGGCTTCGTGAAAATGTCTGCCACATTTTCATTTGTAGTACAATAGAATAAGTCAATTTCTTTTGAGTGTTTCTTCTCTCTTACAAAATGATAATGTGCTTAAATATGCTTTGAACTAGCATGATACACAGGATTATTGGCTAGTTTGATGGAACTTTGGTTATCACATTTGATAATTGTTGGCTCTTTTTGTTCTTCGCCTACATCTTTGAGTATTCACCTCAACCAAATTGCCTCACAAGTAGAACTGCACAATGCTTTGTATTCAACTTCAGTTGATGATAAAGAAACTGTTGTTTGTTTCTTACTGCTCCATGACACGATCCTCGATTCAATGTTGAATGTATATCATGTGGTTGATTTTTTCTCATCACGATTTCTGTCCCAATCTGAATCAAAATAACATGTCAACTTAACATCAAACTCATTAGTATATTTAATACCAAAATTACCAGTCCCTTTTAGATATCTAAGTACTCTCTTTGCTTCTAACCAATGGCTTTCATGAGGCTTGGCCATGAATTGACTCAGGATGCTAACTGAATATGCTATATATGTTCTAGTTATAGTGAGATAGTTTAGACTTCCCACTAATGGGCGATACAGTGTACCATTCACCTCTTTTGCCCCATCAACACTGTGGAGGTGAGCATTATATTCTAAAGGAGTTGATATTTCTTTACATTCACTCATATTGAACCTTGTAAGCAACTCCCTTATATATTTTCTCTGATACCAAATTAAAACAAATCACAAATACATCGATGCACATAGAAACGTGAGACTAATTGTCTCACACACTCAATGAATTCATCAAATGAGGTCATTACATTTATACGTTTTGAAGCAATCAACTTATATGTGGATCTAAATCCACTTCAAATTAAAAAGATATGGAATCCCTACAAATATACAACTAAAGTGATAAATACACTGATGCACACAAAAATGTGAGACTAATTTTCTCACACACTAAATGAATTCATCAAATGAGGTCATTACATCTAAAACAAATCACAAATACACTGATGCACACATAAACATGAGACAATTGTCTCACACACTCAATGAATTCATCAAATGGGGTCATTACATTTATAGGTTCTGAAGCAATCAACTAACTCCTATATATGTGGAACTAAATCCACTTCAAATCAAAAAGATATGGAATCCCTAAAAATCTACAACTTAAGTGATTTCTCCATTATTCTCTAACAAATTTGAGGTGAAAACAATCCACTATTTTGCATTTGATGTTAAAGAAATCTATATCGTTAAATCTTAAATCTTAAATCTTAAATATAAGTGAAAAATGTCGTAGTCTAAACAATATACAAAACCCCTTTTCCAGGGATATTTTAGGTTTTTTTTTTGTTTAATTTTGGTCGACAACGAGAAATTGTTGGATCTGCAGATTTGAGCAGTTAAGTGTATATTCTGAGTGTCCATGGGTCTATGTATTCATAAATGAAATTTAAACAACAGAAAATTGTGATTTCATACAAATTTATGTTGTCGAATTCCAACGAAAAGGACCAAAATGTAGAATGATTAGATAACACCGTGAAAAATAGGTAAGAGTGGCCAGACTCGTGCAATTTAAAGTATAATTTCAAACTACCTAGTGAAAAAATGTTACATCTTATGAAATTTGAGGACGAAACATTCCATAGCATGATATATTTGATGTTAAAGAAGTCCATGTTCTTAACTTCCAGTGGAAAATAGGTCAAAGTGCCCAATTTTGTGCGATTTAAATAATTATTCCCAACAATTTGGGCCAAAACTAGTACATTATGTGAAATTTGAGGTGAAAACAGTGCATAGCATTACATTTGATTTTAAATGAGTAAAATTTCAATGGAAAGTAGGTTGGAGTGAAAGATTCATATTTACATTACATTTGATTTTAAATGAGTAAAATTTCAATGGAAAGTAGGTTGGAGTGAAAGATTCATATTTACATTACATTTGATTTTAAATGAGTAAAATTTCAATGGAAAGTAGGTTGGAGTGGAAGATTCATATTTAATCTTGGATTTCTAGAGGAAAATAGACTCAAAAGTTACAACTCTTTTTGTATTCCAAGCTCCATAATCAGTTTCTAAACCTCCTATTTATTGTTTTCAGTACTTTCATAAAAACAAAATTGAGTACCTTAAACTAATTTTCATAACCTTGCAAATTACAAACAAAAAAGTCAAATTATCTAAACATATAACAACACTAAAAAAAAAAGACAAAAAAGACTCAAATGCAGGTTACATAAAGACATAATTGTATTGAAGCCAAGATAAGATTGTTATCAACCAACCTCCTCAAGGATAAAATTAAATAAATTATTATTTTTTTAAATCTCATCCAAAACATTGAAGCAATAGTTTCCTTGCTGGAAACTTTGCCCATTTGAAAGGTCTTTTCTTTAGGAGGTAGATAGTGTTTACCATTGGATTGGACCAAAAAAAACATCATTACATAAGTCATTTTTAAAATAGCCTTGTTAGTTTTATTGTTAGTTTTACTTGAGACAAATAAGGGAATAAATTTCCCGAGAATAGCCTTGTTAGAAATTTATTGTTTCGGTGTTTCGGCACGAGGGATATCTAGAGGCAAGTCTATTGTACTCGCCAGTTCCGAAATCCCGACTTGCGAAACCCCGAAATGGCATAGAGTGTCTAGAGTTTGGATGTTTCGGAGTTTTGACACCTGGGAAACCCAGATGCGAGACCTCCTGTCTTCGCGTAGCCCGAAATCCCGACTTACAAAATCCTGAAATGATAGAGTGTGGACAGGTTATGATGTTTCGTAGTTTCGACTCCCGGGAAACCCAGGTGCGAAACCCTCCTGTCCTCGCATATCGCGAAATCCCGATAGGCGAAATCCCGAAATGGATTAGCACACATGGTTTTGGTGTTTCGACCTTTCGGTACCTGGGATCTCCAAAGGTCAGTTTTCCTCGTGTTCGCTAGACATGAAATTCCAATGGATGAAACCCCGAAATGAGTTTGGCGGATATAGGGTCTTCGGTGTTTCGGAACCCAGAAACCGAAGGGTAGGAGACCCTCGCCCTCTTATACCGCAAAAACCCGGTATGCGAAACCCCGAAAGGTGCAGTGTCAGGCTTCCATCCGAGGCGTTATTAATTGTGACGAACTATTGGTTCCCTTCAGGTTTCGGCACCTCGAAAGCCAGGGAACCGAGAATACATGCTTCGCGATTTCCCGAATCGCGAAAGCCGGGAGCACCTCTCCGATAAGCCCTGTGGTCATCATCGATGATCATATAGGTACGGATAAGGGATGGTAGGGTCTGCAAGGAGCCCCATAGGAATTTGGGGATTCTGTTCCTCAGAGAAGAGAAGGAAAAGCCGAAAATTTTTAGTCTTCCGTAGTGGGTGTGTTACAAATTGGTATCAGAGCATGGTTACAACACTTGGCCTGCTTGGGCTCATGAACGCATTGCGCAGGAGCTCCGTTCGAAACACTCCTAAAATGAGTAACCCCCTGTCTTAACCTTCTTAATCAAAAGTCGAAGTTAAGAATGAAAACTCCTATTGTGTGTGTGCATGTGAAAAATATGAATTATGTACTGGTTATAAATGAATATAAATATTGACTAACAACCGGCGTTTTTCTTTTGCACACAAAGCGGAAGATCAACTGTGGAAAATTGCAGGCGTAGAGAATGGTGACTCACCATGAAGTGGGGGAAGGCTCCCACAATAGAGAAGAAGAGTCTGACGAAAGGAGGGCGGTAGGGACCCCTCCAGATCTAGCTGAGACTATGAGGAGCCTCATGGTCGAATTACAGAGCTGTAAGGATGACAATGAAAGGATGATAAAAGAGCAAGAGAAGCAAACGGAAATTAATGCAATTTTACTGCAAAGCTTATCCGACATACAAAGGCAATTGCAACATGAACCTGAGACACAGAAACATGGTCATGTCAGTGGACACACTGAGAGGAGCACCTCGAGAAAGGTCCAACCCATAGACAAGGGACAAGCGTCAGATAATTCTTCTGGAAAGGAAGCTGGCGACTTGAAGGGATCTTCTAGCAGCAGAACTAGTTCTCATTCCGAAAGAAAACAAAAGAAGCAGAAACTTTCCAAGAGTCATAATCTCGAAGAGTTCAAGAAGGCCAAACCACCCACCTTCGACGATGAAATAAAGAAGGGAGAGGAAGTGGAGGCCTGGCTGCTTGGACTAAAGAAATATTTCAGAGTCCATGACTTCTCAGAAAACTTGAAGGCCCGAGTAGCCACCTTCAACTTGAATGGAAAGGCTTCGATTTGGTGGGAAGACCTTAATAATGTAAAAGGGATTCACGAAGAAGACCTGTCTTGGGAACGGTTTGATAAATACTTCAGGAAGAAATATCTGTCGGAAAAATATTTCGACGAAAAGACTAAAGAATTCTATGAACTTAAGATAGGGCAACTCACCATAGAGGAACATGTCAGCAGATTCCTCGAGTTGCTAAGGTATGTACCCTACATAAAAACAGAAAAGGCAAAGGTGCAACGATTCATCAGTGGACTACCTAAGGACTATTAGAACATGATTGAATTTGACAAACCAAAGACCCTAGAAGATACTATCCGAAAGGCAAGATATTTTTATGAACAGCTTGGGCGTCGGACAGGACCTCGCGAAGACTGGAAGTAGAAGAATAGTTTGGGATTCCAGAGAAAGGGGTTTAAATCCCCAAGATTTAAGGACTATAAAAAGAACTCAAGGATGAGTTTCCCGACCTAAAGTGTACACCAGCAAAACTTTCCCTCCTTGAGCGGAAATAAACTTTCTGGATCTGCCCCAGTAAAGACTGATAACCCAAAGAGAGAACCTTTGAAATGTTGGGGTTGTGGAGAAGAACATCTACTGAGGGACTRYCTGCACYGACAACATAATAGCCGAAGAATTTACAACGTTCAAGAATCTACCACCGTCAATGACGTGGCCAGGAGTGTGCCGCAAATTTATGCAGCCTTGGATAATAACCAAGCTGACCACCAAGCTTCAGTGGTGGAAATCGAAGGTATGATCACCAACCATCTAGTGTCTATTTTGATTGACCCTGGTTCAAATTTGAGTTATATAGCCCCTAAGGCTGTTGATAAATGTAAACTATAGCCACAGAAAAACGTCGAGCCTTGGTTGGTACAGTTAGCCACTGGAACCAAAAGAAGGGTAGCGGAGGTCATACCAGCCTACCAATTAATTATGGGTGAATTCCCCACCCAAGCAACCCTTAACATATTACCCCTGGGATCGTATGATCTGTTGATTGGTATGGACTGGCTAGCCACCCATAAAGCCAAACTGGACTGTTACCATAAAACCTTGGAATGCGTAAGTGAAGAAGGAAGGAGGATAACCCTTCAAGGGATCCAAAAACCTGTCTCGGTGAGACAAATATCAGCTCTACAAATGAGAAGGTATTGCAGAAAAGGATGTCCACTGTATGTAATACAGGTGTTGAAAACAATTGGAGGTGACAAACCAAGCCTAGAATACCACCCCATGCTAAGAGAATACAAAGATGTATTTCTAGAAGAGGTATCGGGTCTACCTCCGAGAAGGGACATCAAATTCTCAATAGAAATTACACGAGGAGCGGTGCCAGTGTCTAGGACACCCTACAGGATGAGCACACCTGAGCTAGTTGAACTTAAATTACAATTGAAAGAAATGATGGACAGAGGCTATATCCGGCCTAGCGTGTCTCCATGGGGAGCACCAGTCTTGTTTGTGAAAAAGAAAGACGGTACCCTCTGACTGTGTATAGATTATAGACAACTCAATAAGGTAACCATAAAGAACAAGTACCCCTTACCCAGGATCGATGACTTGTTCGATCAATTGGGAGGTGCCTCTATCTTCTCGAAGATTGACTTGCGATCTGGATACCATCAAGTCTGAATCAAGGGCGAAGACATCCACAAAACTGCCTTCAGGACGAGATATGGTTACTACGAGTTTGTGGTAGTACCATTCGAATTGACCAATGCCCCTGCCACTTTTATGTGCTTAATGAACAATGTGCTCAGCAAATTCCTAGACAAATTTGTGTTGGTTTTTATTGATGACATATTAATTTGCTCCAAGAATAGAGAGGAACATGAGGAACACCTTAGACTGGTGCTTCAAGTGCTGAGAGAACATCAGCTCTATGCCAAATTTAGCAAGTGTGACTTTTTCCAGAAGCAAATACATTACTTGGGCCATGTCCTATCTGAAGAAGGGATAGCAGTAGACCCTGATAAGAACAGGTCTATTATGGAATGGCCTACCCCGAAGGACGTTTCAGATATCCGATCCTTTATGGGCTTGGCAGGATACTATAGGAGATTTATAAAAGGATTCTCCAAGATTGGATGTCCAATCACTGCCCTCCAGAAAATGGGGACAAAATTTACATGGACACAAAAATGTGAAGAAAGATGTCAATCCCTGAAACATCCACTGACCCACGCACCCATGCTGAAGATTGTCGATCATGAAGCTAACTTCCTCGTGTGCATAGATTCCTATAAGGAAGGGCTCGGAGGAGTCCTTATGCAGGGAGGAAGTGTGGTCTGCTATGAGTCCCGAAAATTGAACGAGCACGAAGCCAACTATGTGACCCATGATCTGGAGCTGGCCGCTATAGTACACGCCTCAAAAATGTGGAGGCATTACCTCCTAGGAACGAAATTTGTACTTATGACAGATCATTGTGGATTGCGATATTTTCTTGAGAAACTGAAGCTCAATGCCAAACAAGCTAGGTGGATGGCCCTCCTTAGCGAGTTTGATTTCGAAATCAAACACATTAAAGGAAAAGAAAATAGGGTGGTCGATGCCCTTAGCAGAAGCATGAAAACAATTCACCTAGCAGCGGTAAGCACCTGCGAGACGGATGTCAAGGAAAGAGTCAGAAATGCACAAGAAACAGATCCCTTCGTCCATACTGTGACCTCATACTTGCAGCAAGAGCCCATTGGGGAAAAGTACGGAGACTACCAGATGATGGAAGGAGGTCTGCTCACTTACCGAAGCAGATTGTACATTCCAAATTGTGACGACTTGAAGAGGTTCATACTGGATGAACTACATAAAAGACCTTATACTGTTCATCCAGGATACCAGAAGATGATCACGGCCACCAGGAAACAATTCTACTGGTCTGGGTTGAATAAAGACATAGCCGAGTACTTAGCCAAATGCATAGAGTGCCAACAGGTTAAATTAGAACACCGACACCCAGCAGGATTATTGCAACCTTTACCAATCCCAGAATGGAAATGGGAAACCATCTCCATGGATTTCATCACTGGATTACCAACCTCAACCAAACATAATGACGCCATCATGGTAGTGGTGGATAAATTGAGCAAGTCCGCTCATTTTGTCCCCGTCAAGTCGACTTGTAAGGCTATAGACATTGCCAACGTATTCATGAAGGAGATATTTAGACTGCATGGTATGCCGAAAGAGATCGTGTCTAACAGAGACACAAAATTTAATTCCAACTTTTGGAAATCACTGATGGTTGGTTTGGAGACCAAGTTACTATTTAGCACAGCCTATCACCCTCAAACCGATGGATAGACGGAAAGGGTGAATCAAATATTAGAAGACATGCTCAGGATGCATGTAATGCATCAACCCAAAAGGTGGGAAGACTACCTGCCACTAGTGGAATTCACCTACAACAATGGCTACCAAGAATCCCTAAAGACGAGCCCTTTCGAAGTCCTCTACGGTAGGCCCTGCAATACTCCAGTCAGTTGGAGTAATCCCGTAAACAGAGTTACTATTGGACCCAACATGTTGAAAGAAATGGAGCAACAAGTGATTAAGATAAAACAAAATCTAAAGGTCGCTCAGAACCGACAGAAAAGTTACGCCGACCAAAAGAGAACTCCAAGAGAGTTCAAGACGGGAGACCATGTATATATTAGAGTTAGGCCGAAGAAGAGTTCCCTGAAAATGGGAGCTTGTGCCAAGTTGGCACCTCGGTATTGTGGACCCTTTGAGGTTCTAGATAGAGTGGGACCTATAGCTTATAGGCTAGCACTTCCTCCCATAGTAAAAGCACATAATGTTTTCCATGTTTCATTATTGAAGAAATATGTACATGATTCTAATCATATAATTGACTGGTCTGTGATCCAGGTGGAACTAGAGGGAGAATTCCTACTAGAACCTCAATGCATACTAGACAGAAAGGAAACCCCGCTCCGGAACCAAACCATTGCACAGGTCAAGGTGCAGTGGAGACATTTTGGCCCAGATGAGGCTACATGGGAAATGGAGGACACCATGAAATAGGCCTACCCGATTTTGTTTACCTCTGTACATACATGTCATATTGATAGATACAACATCGAGGATGATGTTCCTTTAAGGGGGGGGGAATTGTAACACCTTGTTTCCCCGAGTCTGTAAAAATAACTATACTGGCCAAGAACTATGGCAGACTCAAAGATGTGAATGTGTGATTTTTTAATGGACCTTAGTATAAAAGGTCGACGAATGTAAATAATGTTATGAATATATGTTGCAGGACTGCTGGGAGGGGGATGTGTTGAAAAGAGACCACGATGGTTGATGAAAGGTGGTGGAAGGCACCTGGAATGGTGGCGTTAACTTCCACTAAAACAAATACCATATTTGGTCTTCACTAGCCCGAAGATCAAGAGTGGCTCGCTGGCCCTGAAATAAATTACTCGCCAGGTTGGTAGGTGAAGAGGCTCCTCATGAGTTAATGAGGGATGGGGGTGAACCGCCCATCTGTGGAATCCCCAGACCTGACCACCGCGGGGAAGTTCGTGCCACACGCAACCTCGCTGGAAAAGAAAAGGCAGGAAAGAGGTGTGGAAGGGGGCAGTCGCGACAGAGATGGAAAGAGGGGAGAAATCAGAAGGACTCTGGAAAAATATACAGAGTGATTGATAAGTAGAGAAGAGGGAGAGTAACCTTCGTTCTCGACCTCTAACAAACAGAGACTCAATCTCACAGCATCGTGGTCTAAGCTCGGAAATGGCTAGTGGTAAATCCATTCGGAATCGCTGAGCCTACAGTTGGGTGGAAACGAGCACCCCTCTCAGCATTTGCATCAAACCCGGTGTTTTTCTGATAAGTGTTATATCTCGTATCTTGAAATTAATATTTTGACATGTATGCTCATGGTTTGTGCAATTATGAATGGTTTCAGTATAAGAATGTCTATATCGTGTTTTAATCAGAAATAGTGGTTGTATGCTTATATTGGAAAGACCTCCTTTGGCTTACGTAAATATATATATATATATATATATATATATATATATATATTGAACGGATTCAATTTTCAAGGTTGTTCTCGAGAAATTTATTCCCTTATTTGTCTCAAGTACTGCCCTGGATAGATCTCCTCACAGGGACACCCTTTTTGAAATTTTATCCAAAGATCTGCTGGAGGATTTTATGGCGTAAGTCTTAAAACCTTGCACGAGAGAGAATGGTCCTTTTTGACTTCGACATTTCGGTGTTTCGGCATCCAGAATATCCAAGGGCGAGTTCCTTTGTACTCACAAGTCCCGAAATCCCGACTTGTGAAATCCTGAAATGACAGCATGTAGCTAAATCCCGATATTTCGTTGTTTCGGCATCCGGAATATCCAAGGGCGAGTTCCCTTGTACTCGCAAGTCCCAAAATCTCGACTTGCGAAATCCCGAAAAGATAGAGTGTGGAGAAGTTATTATATTTTGGTATTTCAGCACCCGAGGTACCTAAGTGTGGGCCCCATGTATTTTCCAGTATCGAAAACCCGACTTGCGAAATCCCGACCCGCGAAATCCCGATGGAGAAAACCCCGAAATAGTGGAGCATGTTTGGAGTTTGGTGTTTCGAAGTTTCGGCTCTCGGGAAACCTAGGTGCGATACCTTCTGTCGTCGCATATCCCGAAAACCCGGTTTGTGAATTCCCGAAATTGCCTAGCGCGTATAGATCCGGCGTTTTGSTGTTTCGGTACCCGAAATACCCAAGGGCAAGTTCCCTTGCACTCGCAAGTCCCGAAATACCCAAGGGCAAGTTCCCTTGCACTCGCAAGTCCCGAAATCCCAACTTGCGAAATCCCGAAATGGCTTAGCGCGTATAGATTCGGTGTTTCGGTGTTTCGGTACCTGGAATACCCAAGGGCGAGTTCCCTTGCACTCGCAAGTCCCGAAGTCCCGACTTGCGAAATCCTGAAATGGCTTAGCGCATATAGATTCGGCGTTTCTGTGTTTCGGTACCCAGAATACCCAAGGGCGAGTTCCCTTGCACTCGCAAGTCCCGAAATCCCGATTTGAGAAATCCCAAAATAGTATAGTGTATTTAGAGTTCGGTGTTTCGGAGTTTCGGCTCCTGGGAAACCCAAGTGCGAGACCTTCTGTTCTCGCATATCGTGAAATCCCGATGGATGGGACCTCGAAATGACAATAGCGTCAATGAGTTATGGTGTTTCGGCACTTGGGATACCTAAGGGTAAGATCCCTTGTACTCGCCAGTCGTGAAACCCTGAAGTATGAAACCCCGAAAAGGTATAGCGTGACTAGAAATTTATTGTTTCGGTGTTTCAGCACCCGGGATATCTAGAGGCAAGTCTCTTGTACTCGCCAATCCCGAAATCCTGACTTGCGAAACCCCGAAATGGCATAGCGTGACTAGAGTTTGGATGTTTCAGAGTTTCGGCACCCGGGAAACCCAGATGTGAGACCTCTTGTCTTCGCATAGCCTGAAATCCCAACTTACGAAATCCCGAAATGATAAAGCGTGGACAGGTTATGATGTTTCGGAGTTTCGGCTCCCGGGAAACCCAAGTGCGAAACCCTCCTGTCCTCGCATATCACGAAATCCCGATAGGCAAAATCTTGAAATGGATTAGCACACATGGTTTTGGTGTTTCGACGTTTCGGTACCCGGGATCTCCAAAGGTCAGTTTTCCTTGTGTTCACTAGACACGAAATTCCGATGGATGAAACCCCAAAATGAGTTTGGCGAATATAGGGTCTTCGGTGTTTCAGCACCCGGAAACTGAAGGGTAGGAGACCCTTTCCCTCTTATACCGTGAAAACCCGGTATGCGAAACCCCGAAAGGTGGAGTGTCAGGCTTCCATCTGAGGCATTATTAATTGTGACGAACTATTGGTTCCCTTTGGGTTTCGACACCTCGAAATCCAGGGAACCGAGAATACATGCTTTGCGATTTCCCGAATCATGAAAGCCGGGAGCACCTCTCCGGTAAGGCTTGTGGTCATCGTCGATGATCATATAGGTACGGATAAGGGATGGTAGGGTCTGCAACAAGCCCCATTGGAATTCGGGGATTATGTTCCTCGGAGAAGAGAAGGAAAAGCCGAAAATTTTTAGTCTTCTGTAGTGGGTGTGTTACACTATTTATGTACTTTGTAGTTAAATTCCATAAACTTAAATGGCTAAGGAATACTTTACACCATAGTTATGCAACATAAAAAGGTTGGTAGGTTTAGTGGGATGTTCGAAAAAGTTTGTGATTTTGAAAAAAGGTAGGCTTAGTGGGGATGTTCGAAAAAGTTTGTGATTTTGAAAAAAGGTGGGTAGGTTAATGGGGATGTTCGGAAAAGTTTGTGATTTTGAAAAAAGGTGGGTAGGTTTAGTGGGGATGTTCAGAAAAGTTTGTGATTTTGAAAAAAAGTTAAAAAGTTCAATATTTTTTTAGGTTTTTTAAAATGTTAAAAAACGTTGAGAAAAGATTCAAGAACACTATAATGATTAAGATATATCTCCTTACTAAAAGAAATAGTAAGAACATAGTAAGTTTGGATTCCTCATCCAAATTTATCTCTTTACTAATATATGTACAAGTTTCCGTATTATCTACAATGTTATGCATGTATTAGTTTTCTCTATGTTTATTAGCATAATTAATGGGAAAATATGTTCTTGATTGTAATTAGCATTTGCATAAAAAAAATCTTTCATTTTTCAAAAGCTACTTTGTGTTTCAAACTAAATCATATACATGTATGATTTCCTTCTTTTTTAACAAAGATAAACAAAAATTATTGAGCTATGTTTAAGCTTGTTATTGTTGGCGTTGTAACATCCACCTACCATTCATGATATTCTTTGATTTAAGGAATTTTTTCTAGGAAAAATAAAATTTCCTTGTTTTAGAATTCCTACAAATTCTAAGACTCTCCTCATTTTTTTAGGTCTACAACCATTTGGTTTTTTTTGCAATTCTACACATAACTATCTCTAGTTTATTTTCTTGGACATTGTGGTTGCATTTCCTCATGCGCCTTTTCCCATACGACAACAATAAATGTTCTTTGTCTAAATGAATAGTTTACCATAAAGAATGACCTAGAAGAAACAGATGTCGCGCTTTCTAGATCAAACTTCTTCAAGCTTCAATACTTTTTTTACAAACCAAGAAATTCATTATTTGATGCATTTATTATTCTCTTCCATTTTCGATTCACATTGGCTCAAATATGAAAAGGCATTGTGGGATATTTTCAGAAATGTTTAGACAACAAAGACCTAGATGTGCTCCACTTAGAAAGCACTTAATTGGACACTAGTTTCTTGAGAGAATTGCATGGTATTGACAATAGACAAACATATCTTGAAAGAATGTCATTGTCAGCATGATGCTAGCAGCACGAAGATTCATTTGGATTGTGGGATGATGTTTTCAACATCAAATGGTTGGAAAATGGATTTCTATTCCAATATGTATTTGGTCATTGACAAAAAGGAACAAATATTTTCATTTTAATCCATAAATCTCTAGTTAAATACAACATACTTTTCCATGGTTAATTTCTTCACTTAGGTAATATGAACCAATCTTATCACAAGTGTCCTAGTTTACCACTCAACCAACAATGCCTTTAAGCTATCTTAGTAGTTTTCAACTTAGGTTATCGAATATGGAAACAATTTTATCAATTTGTTTATGATGCATTATCTAAATAACAACTTCTAAGATGTCAAGTCCTTGCCCATGATTCTTTATTTCAATTGATATGCTTCCAAGTAGGTGGGTATGATATGATGTCATTGAGAAAGTGTGTTTCAAAAACATTTTGCAATGCATAACTTGACCAAAAAACATTTTCCATTTAATTCTTGCAAGAACACTCCTTGTAGCCCGCTTTTTGAAAAGATCATGGCACTCTTGCTTGAAAAACCTATATCATCAATATGTCCATCCCTTACAATAAAGGAAATATAGAAACTTGACATTTTTTCTTTGTAGTAGCTTTGTCACATGTTAAGAGTTGATATACAAATATGGTTTGTTCAAAGGAAAAGTTTCACACATAGATTCCACTGTAGCTATGGACAACCAAAAGTTCTCCACGTAATGAAAAATGTTTCTTGTTGAAAACATGTCCATTATGAACTATTGCTTCGACAAGATGGCTTCAAACCATATATATCACATGATGGTGTACAACACACCCTAGAACCATATAAGAAAACATACATGCTAAATGAGTTACAACCACTACCCATGAAAGAAAGAAGGACAAAACATAAATTAACCGTTAGAATGAAGAAAAGGGATTTGTCTAACTATTTAAAAACATAAATTATCGAAAGTAATTCCTTGAAACAATAAGTGATCAACAAACATCTTGAACCAAAAGTTGCATAACATAGCAATAAGAAAAAAATATTTTTCCCTCAGCATCAAGAGAAGAAACTCACTTCTTACTCTAAAAGAAAAAATTAGGAAAAATGGGTCAAAGAAACACCAAGCAAACAACAAACAAGGAATAGAAAAGAACAAGTATTGCAATAGAACAATACTCGTCCACTATTGAAGACACACCTATTTATGGATATCTCATCTGCAAATGAACTTACTTTCAAAAATATATGGTTGACATTGACAACCACACTATCACGACATACTTCTCCTTGACAACTTTTCCTATGATGAATTCTTGAAACATTGTTTCCCAGACAGTAACATATGAGAATTAATGTAACGTACGAGAAATATTGGGACACTTCTTCCCATACAGTAACGTACGATAATTAACGTAACGTACGAGAATTCTCGGAACACTGCTTCCTAGATAGTAACGTACGAGTTTAATGGTATGGCAAATTTGTGGAAATTAGAGAAAAAAATTTACTACCCCATCATCCCAGTGGGTACAGGGGTGGTTGGGTATGTTAAAATATTTCCATAAAATATTAACATTTGGATTAGAGTGACAGTGATAAAATCCTAAAGAGAGAAGAAAATAATCCATCGTATCATACCAAGCCCTAAGAGCTTGTTTGAGACCATTCAAGGATTTTTTAAGCTTGCACACAAGTGAATAGTCCTAGATAAAACCAAGAGGTTTATCCATGTATATTTGTTCATGTAAATCTCCATGAAGAAAGGCACCTTTGACATCCATATGGTGTATTACCCACTTATAGGATGTGACTATAGAGAGAACGAGGCTAATATAATTCATTGTAGCAACAAATGCAAAGGTTTTGGAATAGTCAATGCCCTCAACCTGAATAAAACTTTTAGCAATCAATCGATCCTTATACTTATCTATCGGACCATTTGTTGCATACTTGGTTCAATATAACCACTTACACCGAACCAATTTTCTACCTTTTGGAAGAGGGAACAAGTCCCAAGTGTTATTTTTCAACAAGGAATGATACCCATCTTCCATGGCTATGTCCCGCTTTACAATACGATGGGCCTCATGAAAATTATTTGGATCTGAAGCATTAGACATAAATACTTGAGGAGTCATTTGAAGAGAGGCCTTGATTCTTGTTTGACCTCAATTAAGAAGTGGTGGAACAGCTTCATCACATGGTTCTTCAAGAGCACTATCATTAGCAAGGAAAGTCACCTCAAAAGAATGAATATCATATCAAGATCCATTATGTTGAGGGTAATTCTCATCAAATCGAACACTCTCGTTGATGATCAACTCGTGTGTTTGGATGAAGTAATATATACATTTAACATCTTCTGAGTAGCCAACAAATATGTAAGGCTTACTTTGTATGTCCATTGCCTTGCATTTTTCTTTAGGGATATGGGCCCAAGAATTACACCTAAAGACTGAGATGGCCAATAGATGGTTTTCATACACTCCAAGTTTCTTTTAGGGTCACCCCTTGGACAACTTTGTGAGTTGTGCAATTTTGAACATAGTTAGAACAATTGATGGCTACAACCCAACACTGTGGGGTAAGACCTCTAGAACGGATCATGCAATTTTCCATCTCCTTCAAGGTACAATTATTCATTTTAGCAACAACATATTTACTATGGATAGTAGGGCACAATATGTTGCAGCTAAATACCTTCAATGGCACCATAGTATTTAGATATGTGGTTGACATATTCACCACCATTATCTGTCTACAAACATTCGATAGACTTTCCATATTGCTTTTCAACTAAGGATTTCAACAGAAGAAAAGTGTCAAAATTCTCACGTATTCTCTTTAAAAAGTATACCTAAGTGCATATGGAGTAGTCATCAATGAATCTAATCAAATATCAGGATTTTTGAAAAGACAAAGTAAGAAAGTTGCTTGCAATATCCTTGTGAACAAGTTGAATCCCTTTGAAAGCTCTCCAAGATTTTCCTTTATCATAAGTATCTTGTGGATGCTTTCCAAGAACATGCCTAGTGAAAACACCATCAAAAAAAGGAGATAGGTTGAAGATTAGAGACCATAATTTTCTTACTTAGTTGTTGAAGATAACATTAGTTTAAGTGACCAAAGTGCTCATGCCATAATTTACTTAACTCACTTGAGTGAGCAAATAATACATTAGTAGGGGACTCCAACACAAAATGAGAAAATGAGTACAAGTGTGGATGATGATCCACTTTCCCTATGGAAACAATTGTGAAGGATCCTCAATTTCATGAACAACGACAAAATCAAAATTAAACAAGATTGTCTTCCCTATACTAGAATTTGCAATTTGATAACATGAGAGGAAATTAGATGAAATATTAGGAACATGTAGAACATTCTTGATCATGCGATCTATCATCTCAATGGAACCTTACCCATGAATAGCCAAAGGTGAAGTGTTTCCCATAAAAATATGCTTTGTATTGCACGAATTAATGGAAGCAAACAAATTATTATGTGCAACCATGTGATGGGTTTCTCCAAAATCACATATCCATTCATGTGAGGAGAAACTTGCAGTAACAAAGAGATCTTTAGCATATCCTATATCATTGCTAGAAGAATAAAGATTGACATTCAAATTGTATTTCTTCATTTCTAAAGATAGGACAACCAATTTCTTGAAGCAATGAGATGTTGAATGATGTTCTTTTCCATAAAAGGCACATTTAAGAGGAATTTTCTTGCCTTTAAAATATTTCTTGTTTTTGTTTCCTTTTAGATGCCTTTTTTTTAGTTGTATCCTTGAATTTGAAGATGGTTAGATGCAAGAGAATGAGTCTTATAATTTATGGAGCCAAGAGCACCCATTTGGATGAATTTATCCCACTCACAAGTAAGGCATTCAACAAAAGCATCAAAAGTATGCATTACAAAATCTTGACCAAGGGTATCATGAGTTGAATAAATGTGGAAACAAACACTGAATACGACTCACCTAACTTATAGAGCACTGTCAAAATGAGTTGTTCATTTTTTTCTCAATGTTACAATATTTTGATTGAAAATGAAGAGATTTGAACTTGGAAATGAAATCTTGAATAGTATCAAAATTATTAGTATTGAGATTCATTAGTTCATTTTCCAATTAATGACCACGAATTGCATTTTATTTACCAAATGGTTGATCAAGTTTCCCCCAAGATTTATGAGGAGTATCTATGCCTTCAAGATGGAACAATAGTTCCAGTGAAAAAGATAGGCATAACGAACCTAATGCTTCATCACAATGATTATGCAATTTCGGTTTTTCAACATTTTGTGTGGGTTATTTTCTTGTATCAATAGTAACCCTATATAGGCCCTTACTCCACAATAAAACAACCATTACAAATTTCCAAATGAAGTAGTTTTGAGGCGTTTAAATAGGAAGAGGCAACTTATCCACCATAGTAAGAGAATGAAAGTGCTAAAGAAGAGACAAATAACCACAAGATCAAGCACAAGAAAAACAAGGTAACAAATCAATGTTCAAAAGTGACTCCCCTCCTTCAAATTTTTTTATTAAAGAGACACTTTATAATAATGCAGCTAATGAATCAACAAACCCGAGTTTTACAAAGACGGTTTCACAACACAAGATAAATTGCTTTCCTAAAATATTTTATTTAACCTTTATCTCAAAATCTCAAACCCATAGAGGGCTTCCATTGAGTAGCTCTTTGGGGCAAGGAACTTAGTGGTTTGATCTGCAAGATAAGGTATATCTATCAAGAGAAAGGTCATGGTGTGAGAGGCTTGTCACAAAGGAGAGTCAAAACCTCTACCTAAAAAGGTCGAGCCATGGATATGATAGAACCACAATCAGGGGTAGTGGTAAGACAATGATGCAGTCGATGATGGCCATAAGTAGCCACTACAAGCAATGCCCAACAATGCCTAAATATCAACACAAAGGTGGCTAAGGGAGATGGAGGAAGTTGATGCCCTGTAGCTTTGATATCATGTGAAACCACATACAATAGGATAATATGGGCCTTAAACCCCATAAATTAACATAATGCATAAAATCAATAGAGACTCATAACTCAATTGAAGGAATAATAAAACCGTTGCATCTGTTAGATCCTCTTTGTCTAATATAAAGGGGAGATAGCAAATTGCGAGGAGTCCAATATTTAAGAAGGGTGGTTGGTAGGTATACCAAATAAGCATTTAATAATTTACCCAAGTTAACTTAGAACTATGTATGTAAACTAATAGTAAATGTGCCTACTATTTTTTATGCTATGGACAGGACTTTGCAAGCATACTTTCAATTTTGAGATATGAGCACTATTTTTTCTTCTTGACAAAGATTTCTTTTCAAATTGAAATAGTTTTGCAAACTTAACAAGGGTAGTGGATTTAACTTTTGGACAACAATTTTTGTTTTTGAATATTGCAACTTTTCAAATTTGGGATTACAAATTGTAACATAATTACAATGTATTTTATTATGTGCCTTCACTTATATGAAACGGGTCTTGTAATCTATTTTGTGGGGGTTTCAAAGCCTTAGGGGTCTTGTGTTAATGTCTTTTTTCTCAAGGTGTTAAGATCTGAATTTTTTTATCCACCTTGCTCTGCATTTATTTGGCTCTTGTCACTAATTATGCAACCCCTACACTTGTTGGTTGAAGATGGTATTGATTCGCTCCATGGGATGTAAGAATCAACACCCAGTACAACCCCCTCTTCAATGATTTCAAACCCATTGCTCAATACTTGATTCCCTCATTACGCATAATTTTTGTGCATTTGACATTGTAGCATAATAACCTAGAATCTATGTAGATTTTGGGATTTTATACAACTCAATGTGAAGGAGATGTGTAATTCCTTGAACATTTAACATAGAGTTGACATGTGACATTTAAAAAAATATTTCCATGCCAGCCATAAATAAAATATTTTGTTCACCTTAAGTAAAATGTTTATATATATATATATATATATATAAGGTAACAGTCGAGCCCTCCACACAATGATTTGCCTATTAACATCTACGAAGGTGTACATATTGTATCCCCCCTGGATTTGAACCTGTGATATAAAGAACCTATGTAGATTCATCTTAACTTTGGATCTATCATGCATGGAGAGGCATCAAGTCACTTGAGGTAATATATATATATATATATATATATATATATATATATATATATATTAAAAAAACCTAGGAAAGGTTTGCACCACAAGAGATTTTTGAATAATATGTTTGTTGTTAGATTGTTTTGTCTCTTTCTATGTTGTAAAAATTAAAAAAAACTTTGAGTGATAGTATTGCATAATGTCTCTTTCACATGCTTTCTTAAAAAGGGCTTATTACTAAGTTGGATATGTCTAACATCTCTATGTCATGGAAGTATGCAGTACTTCAGAATACCCCTTTCACATGCCTCCCTAAAAAATTCTCATTACTAAGTTGGATACACACCTAACATCTATTATTTTTGAAATTTTTTCTACAACAAAGATACCTCTCTCCATAGCATGGTGTTTTGATGGAAATTTAATATATGGATATTCGTAATGTGAACATTGTGGTTCCAAAATCGGCCCATTCTTCATGTAATATTGCACTTCAGAAAGAAAGAGGTTTAGAGATAGTTAAGGTGGTGTTACATGTTAGGATGTCTAAAAGGGGCTCCACTCATCATCAAAAAGTTCGTTAGTCCACCTTGATATTGACTCTCACCAAAAACTATTGTCTCTTCTCTTTATCAACGAAAGGATTATCCTTCATTGTACACACCATTAGTTAGAATATGTATGGCTATCATCTATTGCAATGTCAACCTAATAGTATTTTCATCTGGAAGTAGTTTGACCTAAGAGTTCTTCCATGTTAATTCACAAAGATACATAAGAAATATAGATGGTGGAGGGAATACAAGTACATTGTTTGAGACAAAAGTTATATGGTGGACAATATTGTAGATCTAGCAATAACATGCATGAATAGAATTAAACCCTTCAACACAAAGCAATGCATGGAGTGATGAAGCACAAACTAATTATCAAGCATACACCATGCAATTTCTACATGCAATGGTATTTTTTTGTTGAAATAGTTCACATGAATTGGTGCTTACTCTATTCATTGGTTTCAAATTTCTCCGAGTTCTTAAAAAAAAACGGGGCAACATGGTTGTAGTAGAGAAAAGGAATCTAGAGTATAAGTTTGTAGTCACTTATCTTTGTAAGGCATAGGCATGGAAATATTTACAGTGTAGTCTTTGTGAGAAGCTTCTCATTTTGCATGTGATTAGGTTTTCCAATACATTCAAATCAAATTGTGACATGTTCCTACAAATAGATACCCAAGAAAATGTCCCTTCCTTCAAGTAGAATTATGTTACATTGTCCACCTCTATAATCGACCTTCATTTGGTGGTTATTTGCATTGCTTCTCATTGATGATTGAAATTTTGATAAAAATTGGATTCTAGAGCAATGATTTTGATGAGAAATATGTTTCCATTATGTTTACGTGAAGGAGGGAGAATGTAGATGAATATGGGTTTCCTCATGTTGTCAACCAAATTGTGCTTTAGATTATTTAACCAAGCAAAGGGACACCCTCCATTCAAAGGATGAAGTGGGATTTCATGGATAATAGGTTGCTTGATAAGCATGCTACTACTAATTCTACCAAAAGTTTGTTGGGTTGGACACATCATGGGAGGGAATGGTGGGTTTGATCCAGGTGGATATTGGTGGCCACCCATCTATTCCACTTGGACCCCCACCATTTCTTCTTTTATTTTTTCAGTTTCTGCACAGTTTACTATTTTTAGCAGTTTTTTGGGTCCTGAACTTCCGGAGCCGTTTTGAGGCCCTAAACGATGTTTTTTGAGAAAAAGGGGAGATAGATCTTCCTAACAAGGTATTGAGCGCGTCCTCGGATAGATATTCCTAACGAGGTATTGAGCACATCAAACGAATATCGTATGCCAAAGTTACGTCCCTGGGGAGTTGATGTACCAATTTACCCAAACGGGGCCCATAGTCTTGGTGTTTCATCTCCTAGGGTTAGGTCTTTGGATGTTTAGGGTTTTCCATTGTTTCTCAATAATAATAGGCCTTCTAGCCTCATTGTAACACAGTTCAGAGGCCAGTAGCCGCCACATCTCTTCTCAGAGATAAGCTACCAGTGCCCTAGCTAGTTTATTTCCATTATGTCTGTAAGTGTATTTCAGTCATTTGTTATTAATGAAATGAAGTCTTATTTCCATTGCATCTCTTCGTTTATGTGTATTTTTGTATTTCATTGTGTTCCTACATAAATCTGGATCAGTGGTATCAGAGCGGTCTACTCATTCTCGATCCTTCTTTGCATGTCCCCAACGAGGTCAGGGTATAAGGAGTTAGGGCTCGATCTGGTTGAACCTTTGCAAGATAAACCTCCCAAACCCCAACGACCGCCCATGGGGGAAGAAAATAAATATGAGGGAGCAAGAGATCCTATCAAAATGTTTCTCAACAAGGCCCTCGAGAAACAAAGGAATGCGATGATGGACAACTTTTCCCAGATCCTTCAACGAATGCCCACTGGCGGTGCATCTACATCCAACAGCCACTCTGGAGGCGCCACTCCTTTTAAGGTACAAGTAAACTTTGACATTCCCATATTTGAGGGCCAAATAGATGCAGATGTCATAGATAGATGGTTGAATTTGTTAGAAGGATATTTCTTGGTTCATGACTTTTCCGACTAAGAAAGGATTATTTTTTCACTCCTCAAAGTCACCCCCCATCTCAAGGACTGGTGGGAAACCTACTGGGAGCAACAGGGTGAGGGGGAACCCTCTTTGTTCTCGGTCACACCCACTTGGAATTCTTTCTGAGACGCCATCAAGGAACAATATTACCCTGTGGGGAGCTATGAGGACAAATACATACAATGGACTACGTTGTGGCAACAAAGGGACCAAGATGTGCATGAGATGACGAATCTGTTTCATACCCTACGCACAAAGTTGGGTATCAAAGATTCAGAGAAACATTTGGTGTTAAAATACCTCAGTTGTCTGCACATATACATCCAGGAGGAAATGGAGTTCCTTAACATCTCCTCGCTTGGTGCGGCATACCAATATGCTACCAAGATTGAGCATAAGTTCAAACAGAAGAAGCGAGACTTTGGGTCTGTGAATCAAAAGCAAGGGAAAGGTACCCCCAAAACACAGAACAAAGGACCAAGCAAAGGCGGGGTGGCCCAAGACAATCTGCCAAAGCTGCAAGCAAATAACAACACCACAAAGCCAAAAAAGGACACGAGGAAGTGGTGTGAGTTCCATAAGAGCTCCACTCATAACACAAGTGAGTGTCGAGCCAAACAATCACTGGTAGCCGAATTGAAGGCTTATGAATCGGATGCATGCTCCGACTCTGAACCAGAAACCGACAAGGGGAATGACAGGGGGAAGCAGATTATTGATGTGGAGCCCAACGCCACCGTTGCTACCACGAAGATCCAGAAGGAGGAACCAGAAGACCCAGAAGAGGCAGAGCGTCTCTTCCATTCCAAGATGTGGGTAAAGGGTTCCCCGTTGCAGTTCATTGTCGACAACGGGATCCATAAGACCCTCATCTTCGTAGAGATCATGAAGCGAATGGGCTTGTCGACCACAACATACCCACAACCATACACCATCGGGTGGTTTCACCAAGGATGGGACCTCCGCGTCAGCAAGCAATGTCGCCTTCCCTATAGCATCAAGCCCTTCACGAATGAGGTATTGTGTGACATTGCTCTTGATGTTTCTGATGTATTATTAGGCCAACCGTACTTGTGGAAGTGACATGTTTTGTATGAGTCCAGGCCTCATGCTGTTATTATCACTTTAGGCAATAAGTTGTACAGGATACCAGAGATATCACCACCTACCACCATATCTTTGGTTACTGCAAAACAATGCAGTAAGCTCATTTCCAAAACCAGGAAATTTGTTTTCCTGATGATCCACCCTCAAGGAAAGAAGAAGACTGTGGTCAGACCTCCAGACAAGGCCCCTCTGCATGACAACAATAGATGGATAAGGTCGTGGAGGAGTACGAGGACATCTTCACCTCCCCTGAAGGGGTGCCTCTACACTGCTAGGTCAAGCACCCCATCGATCTGACCCCAGGTGCGCCACTGCCCAATGGACCAATCTATCATCGCTCTATTCTAGAGAATGACAAAATCAAGAGGCAAATTCAGGAGTTGTTGCAGAAAGGTCACATCCAACCGAGTTCATTACCCTGTGGGAGCCCGATCATGTTGGTGCAGAAGAAGGATGGGACTTGGAGACTCTGCATTGACTATCAGGCACTGAACAAGATCATTGTCAGGAATAGGTACCCGATCCCACAGATTGATGACCTTCTCGACCAACTCAAGGGGGAAAAATATTTCAGCAAGATCGACTTGAAGTCTGGGTATCACCAGGTACCAATCAAACCCTCTGATGTGTGGAAGCCTGCCTTCAAATCCGAGGGCCTTTTCAAATGGTTGGTCATGCCTTTCAGGTTGACAAATGCCCCTGCAACCTTCATGAGGCTAATGGATGACATCTTGCGGCCATTCACCAATTCATTTGTAGTGTTGTACTTGGATGACATTCTGATCTTCAGCCAGACTTGGGAAGAGCACCTCCACTACATCTGATAGGTCCTCCAAACACTGCGACAACACAAGTTGTGTGCCAATTTGGAGAAATACACTTTTGGCATGACCCAGGTTCAGTATCTGGGATACATTATTGATGAGCAGGGGGTGCATGTGGATCCAGCAAAGATTCAAGTCATTTGGGATTGGCCAACCCCAACCACCCTAACAGAGCTCCACAACATTTTGGATCTTGCCAACTTCTACCGCAGGTTCATGTTGGGATTCTCTCATATCACTTGGCCCTTTAGTCAAGTCACCAAGGGAGGAGTGAAAGAAAAATTATTTTGGTATGAATCTCAACAGAAGGCGTTCGGGGAGTTGAAGCATCGCCTCTGCTCTGCACCAGTTCTCACATTACCAGACTTGTAACAAACATTTGAGATTGAGACAGATGCCTCTGACTATGTTATTAGGGCAGTTCTTACTCAACATGGGCATCCAGTGGCATATCACAGTGAGACACTTTCCGACACAGTATGGAAGTATCCCACCCATGACAAAGAGATGTATTCCATTGTGCAGGATTGCCGACAATCAAAGGATTGCCGACAATCGAAGGATTTTCGACAATCGAAGGATTGCATTTTGGGAAAGGAAATGGTCATCCACACAGACCACCGACCCCTGCAGTTCATACAGACACAAGGGAAGTTGCAGAATGATCACCATCAGAAGTGGTTCACATACCTGCAACAGTTTCATTTGAACATTAAGTACAAGAAAGGCAACACCAATATTGTTGCATATTGCCTCAACAGACCACCCATCGTGGCGCTAACCACTGTGCTCAACTCTTATGGGCACAAGACTTTTGATTGCCCGCTTCTCTACACAAGTGATCCAGAATTTGGCCACACATACAATATGCTCTTGGAGGGTAAGAAAGTTCCCAATTTTCACCTCTAGGATGCCCTGCTATGCCACTTGGGACACCTTTGTGTTCCTTCAAGCGAGCATGCCAATATGATTTGGGAGGCACACTACAGTCAGGTCGTTGGGCATTTCGAGGTTGAGAAAACCGTGGCAGTACTGCAAAAGTATTTATATTGGCCAAACCTTCGACAGGATGTCAGGTAGTACATCAAGTCCTGCATTACTTGCGCCATTGTCAAACCAACCATAAAGAAGCAAGGCCTCTATACTCCTCTTCCTACCCCCAGTCGACCTTGGGAATCCATCTCTATGGATTACATGTCAGGCCTTCCTTCTTGTAACGACCCTAATTAAATAAATATTTAAAGACTATAAAGTAAAATTAATTAAAGAAAATAATCGTGATTAATTAAGTAATACTCTAACTACAGATCACATTTAATGACCTGAGAAATAAATTTAAAAGATCAATGAAAAATGTTAAAAAAATGGTTGCGTATGCAGAGAGGGATCCTATGAATCCCGAGAAGATAAAACATTTAAGGGGGGAGAAGGGACAGGCACGGAGGGTGGTTGGAGGAGTAACTGCATGAGTCGGCGAAGGAGGAATAAGGGAAAGGGGGAAGGTTGTCGGAAGGGGGATTCGACATTGGAGGAGGATTTTTCTGAGAACTTTTGGACTTGCTGTGAGCACAGAGTTTCTGACTGTGGCTTTTGATTAGGGGAGGCACCGAGTTGCTGGAGGTTTTGGGCACGAAGGGCCAGGATATCCGTAGATATCCTGGAGCTAGGTAGTTTTCCTAGTTGGCAGGGAGGACAGTAGTTTTGGGCAGTTATTTTCTTGTTTGTGGCAGGGTTGATCTAGTAGAAGGAAGCAGGAAGGCAGCAGCAAGGCGTAGAGGCAACAGAAATTAGCATAAGAACCAGGTACTTTGTTAAGTTATGTATTTATTTCTTTCTGCCATGAAATTAGTATTTATTGATAAATCTAAGTTACTGAAGTTGTTGTTATGAAAATCCATATTATGCTAGGAAGTTATTGTTTCAGTTTACGAAATGAAAATGTTTATGAAACTTAATGATGTTTAGAAATATTAGGTTGTTACATATGGTATCAGAGCGTCTTAGTTCGAAATCTGGGCCTAAGGGCCAAAAACCCCGAGTGTTAACTCCAGCTACGTTAAAAATACAATTAAAACACATTCAGCTTGACCAAATAAAACTGATACAGTATCAAAGAATATACCCAGGATAGCACTCCTATATTATCCAAGCAAATGGTCTCATGTATATCACAAGCAATCGTTTTAGGCAATACCCTGTAACTGGGTCATATATGGCTACTACAGTTAGTCTGAATATTCAAAGGAATGCCTTTAAAATAGTGGCAGCAAACCGGATAGTTGGAAGGATCACTTCCCACAAAATGACTATCCTTAACGCAGTCTGATAAGGCTATTAAGCATGAAAAGAGAGCTGGTAATATAATTTTATTTGAGCAATACTTGTACATGAAGTTTCGGGTGAGATTGACACCTGAAATTGATGAAAATGTCGAGGGAAAACTTATGTCTAAGACTTGAAGTTGGTAAGATTCAATAACTACACAAACTACCCTAAATAAAATGCAAAAGGACATTGTAAGACCTTGAAAGTGCCTACTTCATCCCGAACTCACCTAAATGAGGAACTGCCAATGCGCAGCAGCAAAGAGATTCGAAAAACTTGTATTGCGTAGGAAGTGTGTAAATTACTTGCCCGTGTTAGCCTCAGCAAATTTTAAATAATGTAAAATCTCAGGAACTATAGACCCATACAAATCTTAACCTTGCCAAGAAAGCAATGTTAACACTACGTAATGTTTTATGCAACTAATCGATTATCCTGAAGGAGAGTTGTCTATTACGTGGGAGAACGGATCTGCGCCGTCAGATCTCGGGAGAAATCCCATCAGCCATTAGATCTCGAAGAAGTTGCGCCGGGTTTAAGTCCTAAGTGTGCAGAGGAGGAGTCCCGAAAGAGTCATAGGGATATCAGATTCATCGGGGTTTTGTAAAGCCAAAGAATCGAGATCTTGAGATTCTCGAAATCCCGAGAACGGATCCTAGCCGTTGATCTCGGCAGGACACGCATCAGCGTTCTTGGGAGGAATCGGGATTTTTCCCATCAGGGATTTTAGGAGTGTAGAATCGTTGCATCAAGGAATCGTGATCCGCAATTTCCCAATAGGATCAGAGCCATCCAAACAACAGGGACATGTGGCAAGAGATCCCGAAGAGTCGGGGATCGGGAAATCGGGGTTTTCGAAGACAAGGAAACCTCATCACTGGGAATCGCGATCCGCGATATCCCGACAGTGACGTAAGCATTGTGGGACCACCAAAGTCAGAGTGGAGGACAGGTGTCCATCATCTGGGAAGAGTCGGGAACTCTGTGAGCAAGAGGTCGGGAAATCCGTAGAAGAAATCTTGATACAATCGGAGCCGTCCATATGTGGGACAGGTGGAAACCATCAAGAACCATCGGCGTTTGGCCCCATCGGGAAATCGGGAATCCCGGGGACATGATGTTTAGACACTTTGAATTCGCGATCCGCGAAACCCCGATGAGTGGAGGCCAACTATCGTCACAGCAGAGAAGGAGGACAGAGGCGTAGTGGAGGCCAGCTGTCAGCCAACCGGGGAGTCGGGATATCGGGATTTTCGAAGATACAGAACGCTCGCATGTTGGAGTCACGATCCGCGATATCCCGACGAGAGTTTTGAACCGTCCATCGGCGGGGACGCGTGGCGAGAGATCTCGGAAAGTCAGAGTTCGGGATATTGGAATTTCCGAAGTCGTGAAACTCTTGCACAATGGATTCGCGATCCGTGATTTCCCGACACGGTCGGAGCCGTTCGATTTGAGGGACGTGTGTCCAAGGATCTAAAAGAGTCGGGGTTTGGCATTTTGAGATTCTCAGTGACGAGAAAATCACGCCAGGAGAAGTCGCGAAACCCCGAATCTCGACATAGAGTATGACGGTGGTCACATGGGAAAGGGTCATATGGGCCCAGAACATAGCCAGGAGGGGCTAAAGTTTGAAGAGGCGCATCGGGATATCAGGAATCTCGTAGGCACGGGATTCATGCAAATCGATAGTGCGATATCTAAAATCCCAATAAGGGATAAGACTGCGGTCACAGGGTGAGATCGTGTGGATCACGAGCATAGCTTAAGGGGCTAATGCGCTAGGAACATATCGGGGATCGGAAAATCGCGAGTCCCAAGGACTTATGAGGTTCGACATTTGGAACCCCGAAACTCCGATGAAGGATAGGGCCGGAGTCACATGGAACGACGGTCATATGAAGGGGATGTCTAGCTTGGAGGGCTAGCACATAAAGTGCCATATCGGAGAATCGGTAAACGGGAGTCTGTGAGGATAGAGGTTCGTGACAGCGAAATTCGCGAAACCCTTAATCCCGACAGGAATTAGGACTACGGTCACATAGGACAGGGTCACATGGAGCAAATCATAACCAAAGGAGGGATAAAGCTAGAAGGTAGCGCGTCGACATATCGGAGATCGGAAATCCGTGAGGGCAGGAGACTCTCGGCATCGAGCATAAGGAAACCTCGAAACCCGAAATTTAAGTGGGAATTTTTACAGTTAGGAGCCAAGGGCCGTGAGCAATACAAAAGACAAGGTATATGCATCTAACTACATGCATATGCACAGACGAATAAAATTATAAATATAAATGAATTAAATTAAAAGTAGAATACCAAAATTCGTACAGAATGTGAATTACAAGCAAATCATTTTGTTCAAAAGAGGAAAATTACCATTCCTTACCATAGCGTAAGGAAGGCTTATGCAGATTCTTGACTCAATTAACTTAGCATTCTTCATGAAGGTACTGAAACTGTGCACAACATGCGGACTGAATCGTACCTCTTCCTATAGCTGAGGGCGAGCTCCGCGAAATGTATAGACAAGGGATTGGTTCCCAACAATTCAAGGAGACTGGACTCCAGGTCCTGGATCTTATCAGGGGGCCATATCAATATACTCGGTTTCTGCAAAATGAACCGGTAAAGTGCTCAGAACAACGTTGTGGAGGTGATCCATGGCAAGAGGGGATTCTGAAAACCTCTGAGCAGAGCAGAGGCAGATCTGTGGTGGACAAACACTGATGCGAGGAAAGTCCCAGTGGATGAGAAAGTGGGACAGAGGAAGAACGCGTAGAGAGTTGAAAGGTTGACAGGTGTAGAAATTGGGGGTTAGATACGAGGGAGCTTATGAAAGCCAGACGAGCACGTGGAACCCATGYGTGCCCGAACCCTTGGGTATACGTTCAATTATTATATATATATAATATAAAGTGTTAAAAATAATTTAAATTAAATTAAATAATTTAGTATAAATAATTTATATATAAATAAGATTAAGTTAGTATAAAATTAAAGTAAAATTAATATGGGTTAAATTAGTGTAATAATAATTTTAAATTAATTATTTTATTTGAGTGTAAGGTTAATCTACCTTAAAGTTCGATGTTAAGCAGGCTTAGATGCTTCATCCTAACCCAAACCTAGCCAATTCCCCTGATGGAGTAATGTCTGTTTACAAACAAGTAAAGAAAACTTACACCCAACCCTGTTACTAAGTTTAAGTAGCACCAATTTGAAACGTCCTGGAACTCACCCTGATAACTTTGGGGTGATGCAGGTTAAGTCATACAAGATGGTCAGGACTCGAAGGGGTCGAGGAAGGGGAGCGTCATCACGGGCACCACCGATGCCACCCACACCATCAACACCACCAACACCATCAACCCCACCGACACCACCAACACCACCACCACCATCGCCCGAACTAGCCCTCATACTACACTCGTTGGAAGCCATTAACGAGACTTTAAAGGGGCGCCAACCAGCAGGAACTGAAGTGGAACTCCCACCATTTGGAATGGGTGATCCAGAAGCATCAAGGAATTCAAGGGGAGAATTCCCACCTGAAGACATCACACGAGAATTGCAAAAGATCAAACTTTCGAAGTTTGCCGGAGGTTGCACCAGTGAACGCGCGGAAGCATGGTTGGAAGGCACGATGAGGTGTTTTGCCTTAAGGGACTATGCGTCCAACTTGAAGGCAAAGATCACAATTTTTCAGTTAAGAGATAGTGCCTTGAACTGGTGGGGCAACTTGGAAAGACAACTACACCTTACCCCAGACACAGTATCTTGGGAACTTTTCGAGGAGAGGTTCCGAAGGAAATATCTACCAGCATACTATGAGGAGCAACAAGCAGGGGCATTTCATGCCTTAGTACAAGGAAACAGAACTGTAGAAGAATATGAGATCAGGTTTATGGAACTGGTCAAATATGTTTCGTATATGGACAATGACCAACGACAGGCAGAGTGCTTCATTTATGGATTGAACCTGAAGATAAGAGCTATGGTGCAGATGTGGAAGCCGTCTTCGGTAGTAGAGGTGGTAGAAAATGCGCGTTACGCAGAAGAACACATGAACTTAACAGGGGGTGCAAGATCGACATTTCCGCATCACCCTGGATTCATAGGAAAGACCCCGAGGATATTTCCTAGGGGAGGGGGCTCAAGGCCACCACCTTATGATAATAGAGTCGTGCCAAGGACAGTAGTTGTAGGGATTTCAATGGCAGCTAGTGCAGCATCTCGTTCATCGCCAACGGTGCAGACAGGTCCACGACCATATCGGGGAACAACCAGTAGGGGCAGGGGTTCCAGGGGAAGGAACTCATTTCAAAGACAGACACATGACAATACACAGGTTCAATCCGGTGTTACCTGTTGGGGGTGCGGGGGACCCCATTACTAGCGTGACTACCCGTAGTTACAATCAGGGTTCGTGCATAGAGAAGGAAAGGCACCAATGGGGAGAGCAAGTGGAAACCATCAGATTTACGTAGCGGTTAACAACCGCCAGGCCGAACATCAATCCACGGTAGTAGAATCCTCAGGTACGCTAAATCATGTCAATGTTAAGATTCTGTTTGATTCTGGTGCAACAGATAGTTTCATTTCACCATCTGCATTAGAAAGGAGTGGGTTGGCAGCCTACGAGCACGATGACTTTAAACAAGTCGAGATGGCTTCGGGGGAAAAACAAGCTGTAGGACCTAGTGTCGATAATTGTATAGTAAACCTAGGAGTGTGCACTACCAGGTTGAAGGTATATGTCACTGCTCTTGGGGCATATGACCTAATCATTGGAATGGATTGGTTAGCAGCTCATCGAGCTTTGGTAGATTGTTTCGCAAAGAGGGTGCTTTGTATTGATGATGAAGGAAGACCAATAGAGATCCAAGGTGTACAGAGAAAAGTGTCATTACGCTTTAT
>ML844456.1:28695-66347 GCA_009831015.1 Picea engelmannii | reverse complement strand
AAAAAAAATGCAATATGGATGTGCATTTGAATTTTGGTTGAAATGCAAATAATTTATTTTCCTCATTAGTGACCAAACTGTAATTGATATATTTAACCATTTTTCTAACCATCGTATGCAAAATGTATCTCCCCATATCCCTCCCTCATTGTCCTTTAGATTTGAAGATTCATATAGGTGCATTTTAAACATATATATGCCAATGTCATGAATCCCATGCAATTTGTACAAGAAATCATATCCTAGCTCAAGATCATATGATTCCAATGCTTATTTATCTCCATTATGCAAAAAAAACAAGAAATGATCTATTAATCCATTTCAAAATTCAATTGAAGAGTATTAGAAATGAAGAAATGTGTAATGCATCAAACAAACAATCCCCAATACTATATGTAAATGCATCCAATCCAAAAACATGATTTCTATGCAGAACATGGTTAATATTTCCATCGACAATGTGATGCCCATTGTTTTCAACATATATTGTATCTTCCATGTTTGAGTTTATGTCATTAATATAATTCTTAAGCTTTGTCTATAACATTGACCAACAGAAAAAACATAAGATTCTAAATACAATCTCAAAGTAGCATACCTTATTTTTGTTAGTGTTCAACTTTGATTTTCTTTGATACATGTAGTTTATGAAATAATCCTTGACCAACTTAACCAACTCCTAAAAAAGAAAAATAATATGCAGCCATTAAGTTTCCTTGGCATACATGGGACACCCCAAATATTTTTTTATGTTACGGTTTGATCTGTTAGAAAAATAGGTATGCTCGTTTCACCATAGACAATATAGAAATATTGTCACCCAACCGTAGGCACAAAGTCCACCCCCTAGCACCATAACCTTGAAAGACAAATAATTATGGAAGCAATCCAATAGCCAACCAAGGTAGTGCACCTTTATCCAAGGCTAGCACACCAAGCAAGAATAACCAAAGATCAAGTAGAAATTCCAAACCATAACCAAGAGAAATTCCAACCAAAATCCAAAATACCAATTGCAGTAGCTGCAACTTCACTCCCTCTCTAAACTTGCACACCACTAGTCTTATGCAGTTATGAGAGTAAGAGTGACAAATGAGCTCTAGCACCCTCTATTTATACTTCTCTAACTCACTTGACTGGGCCAACTTCTCTTTCTGGAGGCTAATAACTCAATATTACATATTCTCTTGAGACAACTTGTCTCATAGGGTTATTATCCAACATTTTAGGGTTTATCTTTCTTCCCGAAATATTATAGTCTTTTCAAAGGTTACACGTGGAGGTTAAACCTCCCAGAGATACTATAATATCAACACTCCCTCCTAGCTAGGGAGGTATTAAAAGAAATGGTCCTGAGAACAAACAGACCATTCAACTGATAGCATCATCATAGCCACACATGTTATCTCATGATCAAATCATGAGCACCATCATCACTATACAAATAGATAGTCTCCATGGAAATCAGAACAATGCCATCTAATAGAACACAACTCTATCTATTCATAGTAGTATATAACTTCTATCTAGTGGTACACAATCGCTATCAGTAGCACACTACTACTAACCAGTGGCATGGAATCACTACCAGTGGATTACATCCACCATAGTAGCATAAAACCAGTGGAGACATACAATCTCTACATCAATCATATCATCATATATCAACCTGCATAACAATATCATGATACAAAATGAGTCATATGGGACATTCTTCCACTCACATCTGTGAGATATGGAAGAGCATCTGCCCTCAAAAAGTAAAACATCATCCATGGTATATCTAGACTATTCTTCCCAAGCATAGAACAATAAATGTACCTAATTTATAATCCTAGACCATTCACCTAACTGGGCCATTCCTCCAGCACTAATCATAGTGCAACCTGGAGAGAATGAGTTTGCCTTAGGGAATTCCTATCCCTGATTGTTGAACCTGGACCATTCACCTAACTGGGCCATTCCTCCGACACTAATCGCAGTGCAATGTGGAGAGAATGATTTTGACCTAAGGAATGATTGTCTATACCATTTCCTATGGAAATGATTGTCCTACACCAACCTCCAAAATAGACCATTCTTCGAAACTACTCACAATTGTGAACATCAAAATAATAACTTCCTGACAAGGAGGACCATTCTAATTGACCACTACTCAGAGTGACTTCCAAGAAGAATGATTTTCCTAGACCATTCCCACACACTGGCCACAAGGGGAATCAATGTCTATGGTACATCAACAATCTATCAGACCATTTTCATTACAAAAATGACTGTCCAATCTAGACCTTTTTTTGAACTGGAAAATGACTTTCCATTAGAAATATCGAACCACTTTCCATACTGGAAAGGAACTTCCCAACCTGGAACATTTTCCGAACTGGAAAATGATTGTCCATAAATCAATAACATATAAGTGTTCTTTCCCAACCTGGGAGTAATAAATTCCTTTTTCAATGAGGAAGTCATCTCCATGATCCCCAACTTGTCCCTTAAGTACACAAACTTTTCATATTGGAAAGAGGATTTACCAAAATATATGTTATCTGCTCATCTATGGAGATATATTGGACAACCAATTCTCCCCTCTAGACTCTATCATGGAGAAAATAATAATCGATCTCAAGGTGCTTTGACCTGTCATGGAACATTGGGTTTTATGAAATATTCACACAACTCTGATCATCAAAATATATCACGGTCGAATTCAACACCTGATCAGACAATCTAGAAACCAACTTATGGAGCCACACTGCTTCCGTACAAGAATCACAAGCTACAATATACTCTGCTTTTGCAGTGATGAATGCATTAGACTTTTGTTTCCTTCTATCCCATGACATTGTGGGAAAGATCAAACTGAAACATATCCAAGTAACACTTCTTCGGTCATCTTCACTCCCTACTCAATCTGAATCGATAAATCCATGCATATGTATATCATAACTCAAATGTCCCAAAAAAACATTTCAAGGTATTCTTTGCAATTTTTCAATTCTCATGGCTAGGTTCCACATGGAACTATTCCCACGGTAGAGAAAATATACGGTTGAGTATTTTCCAAATACATTAATGAGCCATTCAATTGTTGATACAGGGATGGGTCTACTGGATTAGAGTCTCTCAATTTCTTCAGATTTATCATCATGGGAGTTTTCCATGGATTTTTAATATATCATCCCAGACTATTGAGGAACCATTCTGATACACTTTTTCTATCATAGGAAGTTTTCTCCATGCTTCTACTATACATGATATGCTCTGCATCAATTTACTTGAATCCATAAAAGGTCTTCTTCCATCTGCATACATGGGTCTCTTTCTGGTATACCTCAAAACCTTGATATTTCTCTACGTAAGCTTCTTCCCCAATTTATATATTGGGAAGAACAATATTTTACATCCAAATGATGTAAACATCAATCCATGGATACTGCAAGAGATATACTAACTTAGATAGAGGTATATCCAGTTTACTGGAACAAGCTATCGTCATAGTCTTCTCCCTCCTTCTGGAAGAACCTTTAGTTCTGAATCTCGCAATGGTTCCATTCATAAGTCTTTTTCACAATTTATTTCATACATTTTTATTCATCACAACTTTCATTCCTTCTACTTGACTTCTAGTGGGTTAAAACCATGCTTACAGTCTTATGATTCTTGGTATAATAACTAGTTGTTCTGGCTTTTCTTTCTTTCTTGGAATCTTCATGTTCTTCCTCATGTTCCTCTTTAACTTTGGGGTCCATGGAGTCTTCTATAGATTCCATGCCCTTCCTTCTTGAAGATTCCAACTTCTTCCTTTCATCATAGGAACATATATGTAGATGGAAAACCAAGGATACTTAAGGATTCTTTTTGAAGAAGACTTCTTCTAGAGTCAAACTGAACACATGCTTCTTATCATGGATGCTAATTTCAATGGGGAACATGGACATATAATTTATAATATTCATGGATTCTTCAATGGATAATATCATTTAGGATTAGCTCCCTCCTAATCCTGGCTTCATGCATGAATGCATTCTCTTCTTTTGGAATTCTGCAATCAACTTCCTCCATCTAAGAGAGTCCATGCTTCCGTCTGCATCCTTATTTATTTCTGCAAAGTATCACAAGTCTTATTCTAGTTTTCTTCTTGATTACTGACTTCTTTATGGTATGAATCCTTTTGGTTCTCTTCAAGTTTGATTCTAATTTCAGCCTATCTAGAAGTTGTTACTTATATAATAAATTCCTCAGGAATTTGTCACCAAATATTGTTAATGTACTTCATCTTTCTCATGTACATTACTTGACTTGCAATCATCGTAATATCAATCCTTATATTGTCATTCTTCCATAGGTATTGTTTCACTGACCATCTTATCTTCTAAGAAATATATACACATGATATGTACAAGAACTATGTAAACATGGTATGTACAAGAACTATGTTATAGAAGCATATTGTTACCTTGACTAGAAGAAGAAGTTTGCTTCACCCTGCTTAACTTTCTTTGAGGGTTCCTTTTCTTCGAAAACTGTTGCTTTGCGTGTTTCCTTCCTTTTCTTTAACTCAGGACAGTAGTTCCTGTAGTGACCATATTTTCGACAGTTGAAGAATTGTATTTTTGATATATCCTTTTCCTGATTTGGTTTCTTCCTTGAACCAAACTTCTTCTTATTCTTGAATTTCTTGAACTTTGTTGTGTATGCTTGATCATCATATTTCTTTTGGGATTTCTCTTTTTCACTAATCCTTGATTCTTCTTGTGCATAACAAGTCCAAATTTATTCAAATGTGGAATACTCCATTCTTGTGTTCATGCTTGCGGTAAATGCATTCTATGTCTTGGGAATACCATTGAGTACAATATTTACTAGTTTCTTTTCTGAAATGATTTCCGCAATATCTTGTAGTTGATCTCTTAGTTGTGAGTTTTTACAAAGTATGATGTTATTATATCATCATCATTCATGTTCATGTCACAAAGCTCATTCTTTAGACTCATCACTTGTCCAATATTTCTAACTAAGAAGAGGTTATTCATGGCATCATACATCTTCTTAGATGAGTCAAGATGAGAGATGTAGGGTATCAAGTGGTCTTATATAGATTCCACTATGATATTCATAGCTTTGAGTTAATTTTCCTTGAACTTCTCCATAACTGCAACATTTTGAGGTTCCTTCCTTTTTTCTGCTTCAAATTGTGGTTACATGATCTTGTCTTTCACGATATCCAACACTTTATTCTTGGAAAGGATGAGGTCAATCCTTTTCTTCCATGCTATGAAGTTAGAATCCCCTTCTAACGTTTTTTCTGACTTCATAGAGTAAGTCATGACTTCTTTGACTTTGAAAAAAACTCAAACTTGATGCCTTGGCTTGCTGAGAGTACCATGAGGTGCACTAGGTTATCCAGGAATTAGGTCAAGCTATTCACTTAAGGTCCCTCAACAAGAGGGATAGGGTTTCATTTTTGCAACAAAACTTTGACTTCAACCGAGAAAATCCTCCCAATCTATCTTCCAGCGGTTAGACTATTTGAAGATAGTGTGGGCCCATAACCTATTAGAAAAATAGGTTTTCTCATTTCACCATAGACAATATAGAAATATTGTCACCCAACCGTACACACAAAGGCCATCCCCGAGCACCTTAACCTTGATAGAAAAAATAATTTTGGAAGCAATCCAATAGCCAACCAAGGTAGCACACCTTTCTCCAAGGCTAGCGCACCAAGCAAAAATAAACAAATACCAAGAAAAAATTATGAACCATAACCAAGAGAAAGTCCAACCAAAATACAAAATACCAGTTGCAACAAATGTAGTTGCACTCCCTCTCCAAACTTGCACATCACTAGTCTTATGCAGTTGTGAGAGTAAGAGTGAAAAATGAGCTCTAATGCCCTCTATTTATACTTATCTATCTCACTTGATTGGGACAACTTCTCTTCCTGGAGGATAATAACTCAATATTAAATATTCTCTTAAGCTGACTTGTCTCCTAGGGTTATTATCCAACATTTTAGGGTTTCTCTTGCTTCCTGAAATATTCTAGTGTTGTCAAAGGTTACACGTGGAGTTTAATACCTCCCGCAACTACCATAATATCAACAAGATTGAGAAATATAGGTAGGAAAAAACAAAACTGGTTTGATTAAACATTATACTAATTCCATTGCAAATTTCAATGAAACAAAGTAACTATACAATGCATGAACAACAAATTATCAAGCAACAACAATGGATTGTTTTTCAACACATAGCAATGGAAATGTCGTATGTCAAAATTAGAAGTCTTTCTAAGTATTATATTCAACTATGACCATCCACAAAATGCATATTAAAAACAAGAAAAGAACCTAGTTACACACATTTTTCAGATACATAAACTAATCTGGAAGACCACTAGATAAAAGAAACCCACCACAATCACCGATGTGGAACTATTTGAAATGTGGAGGTGCAGAAGTGAAACAATGTGTGAGGATAACATGTGTCGATTTTACGCACAAGGATTAAAAATAGACAATATTAAGTAGACCAAGTCTATCTATGCGAACTACACAATTTCCGAAGAATTCAAGCACAACAATGCCAAACCATAATAAATATGAAATCTCCATACAAGTGTTGGAAGAATGGATACATTGTACAAGGATTCAAAATAGTATGAGAGATCTATTTTCAAAGCACATTCCCATGAAGAGCATTCTCATATCGCATCAACAAACACACTCACACAAACTGAATAAAACAATAGAAATAAAGGAATCACAACACACAAGTTTTGAAAATAAATAAATTAGAGAGATCATATTGCTTCAAGACCAACTGCATTTACTTTGCACTAGCTCTAAATCCTTGCCCTTTCCTTCTAAATATAATAAAAATCAATGCCCCAAAAGTGACTCGTCCTTCCTCCATATTACGTAGCTTGTCATAACAAAGTGTGGAATTATTGAAAATGCAGACTCGAGGAAGCATAGAAACTTGTGAGCATGTATTTCCTCCACACAATGGTTGAAAATACAACATGTATTTATTATTCCCACCACTCACCTATGACTAATGTGAAAGCACACGATCACCATGTATGCACACTCATAAAAAATTACATTAGAAAAAGCCTCTACAGAACCATCGAGATGTGGAACTGCAAGTGCTAACATGCAAAACAACCACAACACAAGCATGCGAGATAAATGATAACAATTGTTTGGATAGGAATTGAAAAAAATACCAACTATCCATTTTCCTAGAAAAAAGAAAATTGTGCAAAGCATGAAAGACACAACTATGCAAGATGCGGAAAAATCGTCAAAGAAAAATTTAGTCTCCACACATGAGCAACAAGACATTGCACATCTCAATATTGAACATTTGCTAGACATGAATCCTCTTTTTATATTGGATGGAATTTTTCATATACTCTTTCAAAATATTTATTTCATGCATTCCACATCTCCCTTCCATTGAATTGCGGAACGAACCAATATATAATTTATTGATTTTACCCAACAACAAATATATATACGCACCACAATGATATCAATAATAAATCAGAAACCTGACATTTCTTCAAGACCAAGTGAATTTAGTTGGCACCAAGGTGGTTGCGCCTTCCTCGAAACTACCTAGCTTGTCACAACAAAGTGAAAAACTATTGCAAGTGCGGAGATGCAGAAGCATACAAATTCACGAGCATGTATTTTCTCTGCACAATAGTTAAAAATAGAACAAGTTCTTTCTATGCCGTCCATGTACCTACCCCCAATGCCAACGTACACAACCAATACATATGTGTACTCCGAAAACATGGGCATAGCAAAATATTCCGTAGGATGAAAGAGGTGAAGAACTACATGATGGCAACTAACATAAATTATCTACACAAGAATTTAAAATATACAAGTGCTACTTGTAGTAGCCATATTCCTATGCAAAGAAAACAACTTCACAATACATAAATGAACCAGTTGTGCACATAGGTCCATATAAAAATCCTTCCCATAACCTGAGAAACCACATGCCTTGCCACAACCCATATTGCAGAACTATTGCAAATGTCAACATGTGGAAGCACCACAATGCATGGATCCTCGACAATCGATATCATTTTTCTGCGCAATAGTTGAAAATAGAACAAATGTTCACTGCACCAGGAAAAAACATGCACAAAACTCGTGGTTTCAGTTGCAATATGTCTTTACATAGAACGGAGGTGAAAAATACATAACAACACCAAGTACCCACATATATTCATAGAAAAATCCTCCAGAAAACATGGGAAACATACATGGTTTGGAACTATTTCAAGTGGCAATGTGCAAAATCACCACAATGCAAGCATACCAGAGAATTGGTAACAATTATTTGCATAGGAATTGAAAATAGACCAAATGTCCATTGTGTGAGGCAAACAAAAATATACAAAACATGAAATACATAGCTATGCAGGATGTCGATAAATCATCCAAGAAAAAATTTCCTCACATATGCAGTGACACATTGCACATTGCAATATTGAACATCTACTGCAAAGGAATCCTCCTTTCAGATTAGATGAATTGTTACATATTCCCTTGCAAAATATTTGTTTTATGAAGTCCACATCTCCCTCCCATTTTCGTTACTATTCCATTGAATTGTGAAATGAAGAAATATATCATTCCTTGCTTAGCCTCGACAAGAAAGATATATATGCATGGAAATGATATCAAAATGAACTAGGACCCTTTTTTCTTGCAACGATTGCATCAGATTCCTAACATCAAGACATATCTTTTGAAAAAATGCAGCTATCTGCATCTCCAAATGTAAATGAAAATGTGAAATACATAACTACACCAAGCTCCCGCACATGTTCATCACAAAAGTATTGCAATCATCGACGTGCGAAAGAACCACAATGCATAGATGCCACATAATTGATATAAATTATCCACACATGAATTGAAAACAGACTGAATTCTCACCGTCAAAACAAACATCTTCGCACATAGGTAGCATTGCATTGCACACCACAATATCTTTCAAAAAATGTAGCTATCTACATCTTCAAATGCGAATGAAATTCAAAGAACTATCTACACATACAATTTTTCATATGATGAACCACAAGGGAATTAAACAAAACACTAGAGATAGTCCCAATAGAACACAACACCTGCATTATGGATGAAGCATATACTATTAGACGAGAAGCACAAAAACTAATTGCATATATCCAAGAAACACAAGTGAATATCCATATCTACAGATGCAAACTAAGAATTTGTCTAAATTATTCTCATAGGAATTGAAAACAAACCGAATCTTCATTGTCCCAAGAAAAAACCCTTGGTTGGTATTCTTTTTGGATATCCAAAACTTTAACGGTATGCCTACAAAATCTCTTCCAATAGATTCTTATGTTCTTTCATGTATCCTTTGAAGGATACCTTCACACCTATTGAATTGGTGCCTTTCCAATTCTATCTCAATAAAATAAGTACATACTTATTAATTAAGATGATCAATTTATTAGCTTGGTGTGCACTCACTAGAGAGATCTTATATTTCCCCTTGCATTTATTGATGATAAACTATTTTTCATCCTTGATCAGGTCATCTTGGTTTTCCTTCTTTATGAAGAAAGAAACCCTCATATACATATATATGTGAAAAAAACCACTGCATCGCATACATTAAGAGGCACTACATTGAATTATATTTTATCAATAAAATTTGCATTAACAACAAATATAAGATTATACTACTTTGTAACTTTTAAATCCACATCCTTATTCACCCAACTCAAAGGGTATGGATGGGGGTGATCATGCATTTCAAAATGAATATTACTTTCTAGGTTCTGTATAATGAGTTTTCCCTATGAATAAGAATTGAACAATGCATCTACTTTGTTCTTATTGATCTAAATTTTGATATGGAATATATTTTTTATCTCCTTCTATTTGTGATGGAGGCAACCTAGGTTCACTTACTTTTATACTTTTGTGTAGACAATGATTTTTTCCACATTTGGGATGCTTTCTATATCTTTTCTAGCTTTCAAAAATATATTATTCTTATTAGAAGTATGCTTCTTATAGCTCTTAGGTCTTGGCTTTGGATGCAGTTTCCAACATATTTTTTTGTGTGACCATCAATGTTGCAATGGTCATAGTGGTTATTAGGGTCATTTCACATATGGGTTGTGTTAGGAGTTTTCTTATTTTTTCCTTTTCCCTTCTTCTTCTCACTCTTATTTGAATCTCCATGTTGGTATCACTGCTTCAAACCATTTGGTTTCCCCTTTTTCTTGTTTGATGTAATGTACTAGTCCTATACATAGGAATCATCAATGGTATTGGGTTTCAATAGAATAAATTGTTTCCTTAGGTGACTACAAACACCACCCATATACTCAATGATCACATCTAGGTCCCAAGGATTTAGTTCCAATCAAATGGATTTCTTTTTCAACTTTTTAGTGTACTTTTATACACTATGTCCTTGCCTCTATCAATAATAGTTCCACCAAATCCCTTGGTCCTCTTCAAACCCGATAAGATAAAACTTGGAATTCAAAAGGTATTTGGATAAATCCCACTTAGTTATTGGCGGGTCTCCCCAAAACCTAGGTCCCTTCGCGTGGCTCTCCCATGAATTCTATGCATGGCCTTATAGCCTTAGTCTAGAAAATTATACTTTTTCCCCTCATATGACATGCATACTGAAATAGACTTTTGTTTATTCGAACCAATGATTCAATTTAAATGCATCTACCTCATATTTGTACGGTTTAATTTTGAACTTCACTTTCATTTCCTAAATGTGTTGAAAATAATGGTTACTAGAGTTCCCTTTTTCAAACTTTGGATATTAATTCTCTTTCATCAACTCCTTATAATATTCTAGTTTCTCATGAGATTCGAGTTTTTGTGAAAAGGGGCCAATTGTTTTCTTGAGAGTGGCCATTGTCTTAGAAATATTGGCTACTTGATCTTCTAACATCATAACTATTGTTTCACCTTCATCCATAGGCATGTTTTTGGTGCTCTTCTTTCATTTATAAACATTAATGCAATTACTTATTAACCCTTCTTACTCTAATCTCGAGATAAAAAGGGTATGGCTCTCCTATGTACTTGGATTTTTTTATTCAAGTAAGAATGTAGTATTCTCAAACCATTGAGTTCCAAAATAATACTTTGATACCAATATGATCTATAAACTACATTGGATATTTCAAATGTCGTATTAACAAAAAACAATCTAAACTTAAAATGACTATAGTGAGCCTATGCTTGATTGTACAACTATCTTTTTGTATTTTTAACATTTTAGCACAAATAAAATAACACCATTCATATTCCTTAACTATTGAAACATATGAAATAAATTACAATAACAAAGACACACACAATGGAACAAAAATATTACCCTAGAAACCCATATGGGAAAACAAACATTTACTGAAGGATTGTGCCTTCAATGTTCTTATATTATGGAGATTACAATAAAAATTACAAATCTTTCCAAGCTTACTATGAAGCTATGAAACACTATGGTTCTTTATAGTCCTCCACAATATGATTCTCTCTCTACAATGTTAGTATCTCCTCCACACTCATGCTCATACTATGGAACTACTAGAAACTAGTGAAAAAGTGAAACTTTTTCCCTCCTTTTGCTACATTTTTCATAGATAGAATAGATGTTAGGTTTAGGATTTCAAAACCTTATTGGAACCTTCATGATGATTCTAGAAATATCTAGTGAATTCCCACATGTTACTAACTCTCATATTTTAATTACGGTGAGTTGACATGGTCACCACTTGGACTTATGTGGACTATTTAGACTCCTACCTTGTTGAGGCTATATTTTTTGCATACAAACTTCATTTTAGGTGAAAGATAGCTCATTGGAAAGATATCAATGAGAAGACTGATGGGATCCTTAATTGGCCTATATTATTCATCATGTATATCCATTTACCTCTCTAGAAATATTAAGTTTTGCTCATTATTGAGCTTGATAATTACTTAATTGACCAATTTTGTAGCCATTGATAGTTTGCTAACTAATTAATTTCAATAGCTAATTTTGGTGGTATTTTATGAGTTGCTATATGAATATGCTTGAGTTTTTATTCATGTGGTTTTTGATGAGTTTTTTTATTTTTATAATTTCCATATCCTTGATCACTACTGCTACAAAAATGTTGTTTTCATTATTTACATTGACCTTCAATGCCCGCCATTAAACCTTCATCAAAGAGAAAGGTTAGTGGGAAATAACATCCATTTATTCCATAGCTTGTGTGTGCTCATTAACTAAAAAAAGGAAGACGACACTACAAATAATATAATATTAGGGAACATAGGATTGACTTACCTATAACATACCCATTTTGATCCCCTCATTAAATATGTAACTAATTTCACTAATTGTTGTTTTAATTCTGGCATGGATAATTAATTACAATGTTGTAATGATATATACATGTAAATGTTGTAAATAATATATTCTTTAGTTAATAAGAAAATTCTAACAGTTGATTGAGGCATGCGAACCTATAGGGACCATGATACCACAATTGGGGAATAATGAAGGGGACAAGAAGGGGTTAAACATACCTAAGGAATCCCTATCCACCTTTTTCCAAATTAATTTTGAAAAATATCCCCCATTTTCCCTTGATTGACTTGAAAATCCCATCCTTGAATGCAGTTGGTGGAAGGACCACCTTCCACATTTATGAGCGGAATGAGTTGAGGAGGGGTGTGGTCAAATCACCCTCTAGACAATTCTCCATTAGAAATTGTTCCTAGAAATTTAAGGGGCTAGTGCATGGATGGAGGGGAGAAAAATCCATGCATGAGTGTGCATGAGCATAAATGAGTATATGCATGCAGAAGAGAATTGGATGCAAGATGAGTTGATGGTTGGGTTTAACTAGTTAAAAAACCATGTGAGTGATACTAGAACCCACGTGGGAAATTCTCTGCAAACACTGGAGTGCAGGACAATGAATTAGGGCCTTCCTCGACATGTAAGAGGAAACTAGAAAGAGGAGATGCTCAAGGGAATGTGTAGTAGTGAAGACAACTTTCTCTTGTGTTGTGCATAACCAACATAGGGGGTAGTTAGAATTATGGGGGTCATGAGAGATAGTGAGGATCCTCCATGTAAATTTACCCTTGAAGAGTTTGACATTTCCTCATAATTGCTAAGATTATCCCAAATTCTTCCTTGCGGTATCATGGTTTGGCTAGAGGGTGGCCATTTGTAGAAATATTAAGTGCAAATAATATTGCAGTTGGGTGGAAAATCACTCACCCTTAGTCAATTTGTTGGGCAGTTTTGAATTCAAATAGGTCTCTCTAATTCTACTTGAAATTGATATACAATCAAGTTTGATTAAGAATTTTTTCATACATGGGATAAGATTTGTCGTGAGATTGAAGATTGCATGAGAGAAATATAGCGCATGTAAATATGTTATTGTATTGCATTAATTTTCTTAAATGGAATAAAAATTACCCTTAAAATTATGTTACAACACTTATTAAGTAAGATACATGAATGGTGTATATTTGAGGTACTGGTGATGTGATATAGTGCACAAGATATGGTTGCGTAATTAATTGAGTGGAACTAATAAAAGAGTGATTGTTTAGTGATTTTAAATTTGCATAATTTTTCTTGGTCCCTAATGTTTGTGAATAATTCTATTAGTCCAATTGTTATGAGAATGTCTCTCTAGAGATTGTATATCATCGTTGATGTATGGTAAACTGACTTCAAGTCTTGAAGGAAGATGCATATGGGTTTTCACTGCATCCAAAAATTGTTTAAATTCACCTAGTCTGTATTATTTATGTTATGCTACACCACCCCATTAAGTTGAGTCTAGAATTATTGATATACATATCAAAGTTACATTTATCATTATTAGGAATTTATCGTCAGGGGTCCAAAATCAAAATTATTGACAATATCAGGGAACATATCGAAAATTATCAGGTAAATTTAAAAAATACAAAAATAACCATTTTTTTCAATTTTTCAAACTTCTAAAGTAACGTCAACATCAAACAAACATACTGTCATATAATTATGAAAATAAAACTGCAATATAAGATGTATAAGATGTCAAGTGGTACATCGAACATTGATACTGAAACACAATGTCTTTATTGAGTCATAATTCCTAATAGGATAATAAAAAATCACATCAAAACAAAAATAAATGTATCTCGTGAGATGATCATCATGAGACATCTAGATACTACAAACCTACAAGTCTAATCATGATCCACTAAGATATCAATGATTCCCTCTACCCATTTTATGGGAAAAGGTCACTGCTAACGCTTTTCCTCTAGAATCAGTAGGTGGACATGTTGAGGTTGATCTTAGGGTGGAAGGTGCAACTCCCAGGGATAAGGTTGATCTTTCGCCTCTTCCCCTAGTTGGTAGTATCTCTGGATGTCGTGGCATTGGCTATGGTAAACGCTCAATATCCTCCTGATGCTGCAAATATGTCTCTCCTAGAAGTGGAACATCCTTTGATACATCCTCCTCCAACTCATCAACATCATTCTCCAACTACTCAGGTGCCTCCTCCATGTACTCGTGGTGTCAAATATACATAAATATGGAAATATTCTCATGTATATAACAATTAAGGGGGCATATAACCAAAATATCACCAAGTGCAATCCATCTCTGAACCATAACAAATCAACAAAGAGGCTCTAAATGGAGTTCAACAATCAATGCCACCAACATTGAGGTACATAGAGGGCTTGGTGCTCTTGATTAAATGTCAGCTCCATACTCTCATACATGATAGATTTGTAATCCTACCAATCCTAAATCTTGAAAAACTATTAAGTCTGCTGAATTTTGAATGGGATATGAAATTCTACTTTCTCCATATGAAATCTAATAGTTGGGAAGCAATCTCAAACATCCTGAAACAATAATGGTAATGTTAAATTTTTTAGTAAAAGGAGAATGTCAACTTTTACTTTAAGAATTTAATATTATCATTAATTACTAGGTTATGTATCTCATGAGATGAACCATTAGAAATGAAAACAATAGATTTCCCCTTGTTTGTTTGATGGAAAATAGTCAGAGTATCCTTAGAGCTCAATCCCCTAACTTAATTTTGTAAAATGAAGGCTAAATGACCAAAAAATTGGTTTTAAGGTGATATTGATGTAGGCACAACGATACTTTGGAAATTATTGCTATAATTACCTACCTTAATTATCTATTAAAAATTTCAAATTATTGCAATTATTATTGGTGACATTATCGCCGAGGTGGGTTTTGGTGATATTATCGTGATACGTGTGTGTGTGTGTGTAACTCTCCATGCTATGGTTTTTCCTTTAAGTGGTGAGATCATGCCATAATCAAGATTTGTTTTGAATCCTAATTATCTGTAAGATATTGTTAGTATGAGGATATTGTGAATATCTCTCTGCTATTTCTTTATGAGCCATGTATTGTTGAAGATTGAATTCAGAATTGGAGAATGAGTCTATGACTAAAAGGATTGGAAAAATTAATTGTCATGACAAAATTTTAGGTAGTTACAAATGTTTCTTAAGATCCCTTCTTAGGTTTAATATATAAATATATAAGATTTCTTCTAGACACTAATGATTAAGTGTTGCAAAGTAGTATATATGGGTTGCTATTTATTCTTACCTAAGTAATTCATGGAGAAAGGTAACCTTGATATATGTGTGTGCATGTGCATTTAACTAAATACAAGAATACAAGCATGCTCCAGTGCAAGTGTTGACGAGTATGCTGGAAATGATATTCCACACTTGCATGTAAATCGAGAAACACTCGAATGGAAATAACTTGGAATTTTACTAAGTTCTAAATTATATGACTTAGCAAAAATATGGAAAATTTTGAAGGACGAACTTGAAAAATTTAGCATTTGCATGAAAATTAAGTTCATGTGATATTGTGTGTATCGAATAAAGATAACTCCATGCGATACAAATTGTATCACATGGAGAAAAAGTTCATACGATACAAGAGAAGGCAACAAACAAAGGTGGTGGAATTAAGAAAAATTTCTAGGGGTAAGTCTTACTGCACAAAGAGAAAAAATTGTGCGAAACAATTTATCACACAAAGATAAACTTCGTGTGATACAACACATGAAACTAAATGTTTTGGAGATGTGATAAGCGGAAGAGAAAGACTTATATTATTTTTTAGGTGTTTTCTTCATCACACGAAGAGAAAATTTTGTGTGATGCGGTGCTTCGTGCAACATGCCACATGAAGCCAAAGTTTTTGGTGATGTGATAAATGGGCCAAGAAGAAAACACGTTGCAAGATTGAAAGTTTCTTGGCTTGTGAAACAAGGCAGGGGAAGAAGATTTGTGGGCGTGCGATACAAGGCGAGGACATGGGCCAGGCCTTGTTGCAAGATAAGAAAAGTTGGTGGCTTGCAAAATGACGATGAAGGAAACCCTGAACATAGCGAAGTGATAAAGAATGGATCCAAGAGGTCATTGCATGAAGAAGAATTAGTGGAGTGCCACGTATTGCATCCAAAAAAAAATTAGGATGTGATACTAAATATTGAGGATGTGACAAATGGGAGATAAGGAGACGAAATGAAGGGAAGAAGAACAAGGGAGAAGGCTCGCGTCACAATGAAAAAAATATTTTTTTTTCATGTGATGTGATATCATATGGGAGAAAAAATTCCCCAATGTGATACATCACATGACAAAAAAATGTTCTTGGCATGACAAGAAATTTTGGAGGTTTGCAATATAGTGCTCAATAGGAATATTTTCCAAAATGCAATAAGCTAGGAAGGAGTATTTCACCTCATTAAACGTGTAACTCAATGGTTTTCCATATACATGTTGATGCATGATCATACAATGTCACATCACATGGAATGTGTGTAGCCATATATATGATGATGTGGCAAGAGAGAAAAATCCTTAGGGATAACTTTAAAGGGTTGTAACTTAGTTATTGGAGCTTGGAACTAAGGTAAATACTACATATATAACTGGATGGTATGTTTATGATGAACCTTCCCTTGATATCATGATTTTTTTGTGACATAAGGTAGTCATGATACATACTCTTTCAAAATACTAACATAATTAAAAGTGGTGCTTTGTGGATTGTTGAATTTGATGAATGTTGTTAGACAAACTAAACATTGAGGAATGAGGCTTACCCTTGATATTTATATGAAAAATTGTATAGCATGTGCATGAAGGTATTATCCATGGCCCATATGATGGTTTTCCTATAAAGTGGAAGTTACCATTACCCATGAGTGGTGAACGACTATTAATACAAAATTGTCTTATGAATGCTACAAGAGAGTTAAATCATCCAGAGTGATATATTGTATTGCTAATGAAATTTAGATGTAACACCCAAAAGGATATATTGTATGCATGAGGAAGACAAATTTTATATTGAGAAAAAGTTGCTAAATTCATGTAAAGGAAGGAATGCAGGGGATGTTGAATGCATGAACAAGATGAATCATGGAGTAAGATGTAGAAATTTATTGCTATATTGTGGGTAACTCTTTAGTTTGGAAGTGATTTTGCATGATATTCTTATATAGAAAGTATCTGAAAGTGCTCTCATGAAAGGAGAGACATACATTGATAATTGTATCTTTAAATTTATTGTGCGAATAAGTGTGGAATGTTATGAAAGAGGTTGGTCTTAATCCCAAATTGGAGTGCATGAATGATGAGGAAAACATGCAAGTGATGCACATGTACATGCACAAATATACACATATGCTTGAAGGAAACATTGAATACATTGTTAAGATGCATGTGAATACATGGCACTTGATGTGAGTGATTGCATGAGTTTGACTATGGAGTAAGAAATAGTGATTGTTGTATTTTGGGTAATGCTATTGTTGCATAATGACCCTACATTGAAGGTTGTACTTAATTTAGAAAGGTGCTTTGAGTGGGTTGTATGCCACTCCTTGAAAATATATGGTATGAGGTGCTCATGTAACAAGTGAGCAAGAGTGTTATGTATGACTTGGTATACAATAGGTTTTGTTTTTTCATTGATTACCTCATGAGAAAGAGAAACATACTTATGAGTATGCCTATGAGACCTGCCATTGGAATAATGGAGAAGCTTTCAAAAGATAAACTTTTTTTAATCCTATGTTGAGGTTGCAAGATTTGTTGTCATTTTTCTGGAAACAAAACTATGGATTTTCTAGTGCAGTCCTTAGATGCTAAATAGATTAGTCCTCCATTTGAGATATAAAACTGATGTGTGAATTACTAATCCTAGAATGTCATTATACTTACCATATGGAAGCTTTTGTATTTGGAAAATGTCATTATGAAAACTAACAAGAATTTTGACCTTGTTGATTAGGGAAACTACATGGGAAATGACCCTAACCACAAAGAATGGAATGGATCTCAAGAAAAGGAGAAACACAAGTGTTGGTTAAAATGGGGACTAAATGTGATGATATTGATAGATCAGACTTGATTCCACTCATTATGGAGAAGTGGAACTTAAATATGATGTGCATATGTTTGATATGTTAGATGTTCCAGACAAGTTATATGAGTTGTTAAACATTGAAACAAAGAAGATGCATACTAAAGTCGTCACACACGGGTAGACTACAGAAATGATCTATCAGGAGAATAGAGATATAAAAAAATGTTGAAGCGATGAAAATATGTAGATGAAGACCATGCATGTATTAGAATGTTATCAAGTAGAAATTTCATTGCATTTCTGCAACATTGGTTTAAGCAATCTATGGATAGGAGTGTAAAGGGGAGAGCTACCCTATATTACTTGTGTTAAGATAATAAGGTTGGTGATCCTATTAAGAAATATTAATAAAGCTTGATGCATAATCTTGATATGTTGGAATTCTAAAATAAACGTGTGAGACTACTATCCTTGCTTAGATGAATGCAAATTGCATGAAGAAGGGTAGCTCTAAAACTATCAAGGTGGACATGAATGGACTATTTGAGCAAATAAAGGCAATGGAAAGGATCACATGAGTTGTAATTTCCTAGCTATGCAGAGGAATAAGAAGAAAGAATCCATTGAATCCTCTCTTAATGTTTGTTATACTTCTCTTGAATGAGAAAGATGAATTGAGAAAATATTTGAGCCATGGGAATGTTGATAAATTATAAGAAAGAAAATAATTGAAATATATGTGCACTAATAAATGCATTTAGAAGTAAAATGGTAGAGTGCATACATATATTGTTGGATTACTGAGAGGAGGGGTGAATCAATAATAGAGCAATACAATCCTTTTTAACCATATAATGCAAGTGTTATATCAATGTAGCATTATCATCCAATATTTGCAGAGTAAATAAACAATGAACAAATGAACAATCATACACATACACAGTAAACAAGTGTTTTTACGTGGAAACCCAAAGTGGGAGAACACCACATAATGATTTTTCTTGTATGTCTTGAAGAATTACATTCATTGGAAGCACCAACTTCCTTTGTTTTCCAGCTGCAACTGGAATGAGGCTCCAACCCCCTAGTTTCTCAGGCTACAACCTGAGGGAAGCTCCAAATCACCAATTCTTTGGATACAACTAGAAGGAGACTACAACCCCCTATGTTCTTCGGCTACAACCACCTATCCTTGCCTCGTCCAACTGCCCTGACGTATACGTAGAATGATGGAACCACTGTCACACTATCACTGTGAGATATATTGTTGTAAACCTGTACCAATCAACCTGCACCAAACAACCTGTACCAATAACCTGAACCATGCATCAACTTGTACCTCAACCTGTAATCAACATGTACCATAAACAAGTGCATCAACCATGCACCAACCTATACCTCAACCTCAACCAAAATCCCTCATCAATTTCATCATCCAAATCTGATTTGTAACTCTGTAATAGACCTGGTGTGTATGATCACATACCTGCAAACCTTCCTTAACTTTAACAACAAGAGACTAGCATTTTCATCAATCTTTACTTTAGTCTCACATGACTAGTTTTGGATTAGTCAACAACCCTAACTTGAAATAATCATAACTATGTACCTGTAATGAATAAATATCTGAAAATAGTACACAATTTTCTTCAGTGTGTTTTATGCAATTCCTCTATGTGTCACTACTTGGAACCTCTCAGAAAAGGATTTATAGAAAAAATGGCATACCTTGTTGAATTCTGGTTTATTCTAGAGACAAGAGTTAATAGATTTCATGACCAGAAGGATTGCGCAGTTGATTGAAGAACAGGAGAATAGATCAAAGCCACTTATCATTAGAAGCCCAGATGTCGAAGCTGAAAGAATGTCAGAAGGCTCACAGAAGCTCGAAGCACATGTCCCAGAAAAAGAAGAATTATTACCCTTGGGTCTTAGGAGAGAATCTCAACAGTGCGAAGTACCTATGTTCAAGGAAAATAAGAATCAATATGGAAAGAGAATCCCCGAGATGAAGCTCATTAGAAAAAGGCTAGGAAACTAAGTAAAAGGAGAGCTAAGATCGATAGACTACAAAATATTTCAGAGGGAACCTCGTAGAATGGGAAACTTGCAAAAATTGAACTTCGCCGAGATATCAGACCAACGACATAGGCCACTTCGTCGAGGCGAAGCAATATATCCATTGGAAGCTGATATAACCATTCAACTACCGCTCTGAACGGGTCGAAAAGCATTGATGGTTCGCCACTATACCATTAGACTGCACCATAAACAGATAGAACATGAGTTAATGATGCCTCATACCCGTTGCAAGCAGACCGTTGCTAACTTTCTTACTTATTCCACCACACCACACACCGAGAATACCTTTTTCTAACTAAGAACTTGAGCCCACAGCCTGAGATTATTTTGCATTGTGATCATCGCCTTGTTCCCATACCCTCCACTGCAGTTTCTGAATCCATTTCACACCCGATCTAATCGACCCCGAGCTTGTATGTCGGACGAGCTCAACACAGTAGAGAAATTAGTCAAAGAAGTTTTGATTGAATTAATGGCTGAGAGAGTCATGTCAAAAAGAAGGATGTCTGCGGGTGTGCAAGTATCATCAATAGGAGGAATCCAAGCTTCTCCCTCAACTGCTCGTGGAGCAGGACCTTCCCGAACCACGACAGAGACAAGAACAAAGAACAGAGATGACATTGTGAACACCAAGCTTATTCCACGCATTCTGCCAAATTACATACCACCTCTGAGTGGTTGGATTAACCACGATAGTGTACCCAGAGACTTCGAGTATACTTTGATCATCGCGTACCTTTTGAAAAGGGTGCACATAGTTCGAGCCAATCAAGACAAGCTCGTAGTGTTGAATTTTAGTGACTTCAACCTCGGTGACAGGAAAGTCTACAGTATGCTTGCCCCGCACAAGTATCTAATGAAGACGAAGGGAAGAACTCAAAGATCGTCCCACAATCTTGGACCCAGAACCTCACGCAGTCTACATTGTTGAATGTTATGAAGATCCCGCACTTTGGCAGACACCAGGAGGTGAATGCGTGTGTAAAGTTGCTTCTATCTTGATATCACGGTGGATACCTATGGCTAAACCAACACATCACTGTGGATCTGACCTTTATCAATCGGATCACAGGGCTTAGCATGCAAGGCCCTGACCCATTGGAGTTCTACCCTGGCAAGACCTTCGACTGAGCATTAGTGCAGAAAATTAAGGAAACCTATGGCGATGTCAAGAAGGGAAGGCGAGGCTGCAAGGTAGCCTCTATTCAGAGTGGCTTAGTGTGCCTTTCCTGTCAATTGATCGTGGGCAATTTAGTTCGTAGCAATAGACCAACTCAAGTGATAGGATTCGTGGTCGACCTCGCAGGGAAGTGCGCAGAGGGATTACCGATGAACTGGGCGCAGTACCTTGTCAACCAACTAGAGATTGATTGTAGAGAAGCGCAAGACCAAGGGTATGCCTTCCACTTTAGTTGGCTTCTTATATTGATCGCTTTCATTTCCTGGGAGCTACCAGAAGGTGCCACATTCCCAGATATAGAACCCTTCGAACCATTGGCCGCGAAGTTGTGTAGTGGTATTCCAGCGACATGAGAAAACAATGGCAGTGCAATGTCGTCTTCCACGCATACAACAACCAGTTTAAGATCGCAATCCAGTCTACACCGCGCATCACCCTGAACACACTTTATAGGTTTAGACCCTTGATGAAGTTCAGCAAAGACCGCCACTTCACCTACATTACAACGCGCGCTGATGAGCATAAACAACAGCTCCAGTCATATTACAAATTGATAGAATATGACTTAGAGGATATTACCAAGGAATGGTCGACATACCTCCTTGTTCCAGCGGACCCCGCAGAGATTTCTGATGTGGATAGCCCTGAAACTATGCCGGACACACCTGGACCAAGTAAAACGAATAAAAATGACGAAGTGCATGATGTCCATAGCACATCCGTGGAGACATCTTCGACCTCACCTTAGCAGGGAGATGATGGTGGAGAACTAGGTGGCACAGAAGTCAAGAAAAACAAAGGAAAAGTTACTCCTCCTAGAGATGAAGAGGATCCAACTGAGAAAAGGAAGGTTACCCCGCCAAAGCCTTCATCCTGAAAGAAATCCAGAGCCACCAAGGATACATTTAAGACTACCCTCACCTCAGATGACTTCAACTTCTTAGTCGCTGCGTTGAATGATGCTTCATTGGAGATCACGGAAAAGAAAGAAGTAAAGCAGGAGGAGGTATTCAGACGAATCAAGGGAGAACTTCGAGAAGTGCAGTAGGAACTACAATCCATCCATGCAGTTTCTATTGCACCCTCAACAAGTGGAACAAAAGAACCAGGAGATGAGCCAACCCAACTGCACCAGATTGCCAATAAAGTTGAAGCTCGCCTTCGATGAGCTTAGGAAGAGACAGTACAAGCTACCCAAGCTTTGGCACAGGCACAAAAAGATATGCTAGAACAACATAGTAATGCAAAATGGGAAAAACTAGCTCTTCAAGAAAAGTGGGAGAAAGAGAAAGGAACGCTACAGCAAGACAGGTGACAGTTTCTCACAGAGAAACTCGAAGTATAGGAACAGGTTCACAGAGCACTTCGCTCTGTGACAATCCTCGAATTCCAGATAGAAGAATGAGTTCCACAACAGGTGGCACAACTGGAAGGAGTGATCCAGCAACTTCAGCAGCGCATCACAGACCTGGAACTTCACACTGTGCCTGAGACACCTCAAGAAATAAGAGATCTAAGAGAGGCCACTGCCCGAAGCATAGTTGACTGACTAAAATCCTTTCCCTTGGAATACAAGAAGCTGAGCTCCAGAAGCACCCAGATGTATGAAAGCCTCACGAAAAGTCCAGAATTAAAGGCATTAGAGTCGTAGCTCCAACACGCACAACAACATGCAGACATGTTACAAGCACAACTAAAGGCCTTTTCACCAGTTGAGACAATGAAGAGGTTTCCAGAGCAACGCATGACCCAGCATCAAGTACGCACACTCCAGAGTAAAGTAATGGAAGTCTCTCAACGACTTCAACCAGTGCAAGAAAGGGCATGTTAGCTATTCACTGAACTTGAAAGCCAAGGAGTAGAACTTGAACAGGTTGTGAGTATAGCAGAAAAACACCTTGAAGGACCATTCAATGATGCACTTATTCAGGAGTTCACTGAGTAAGAAGCAGTAGAACTGCAGCAGATCGAAGCAGCTCAAGCCAAGCTCGAGGCGTTCGAAGCAGAATTTCTCAGACCAGAGTGACTCGGAAAGAGTCACAGGTGAGTGTTGGGGGCATGTTGGCCCTTGACCAAGTTTTGAGGAACACTTGGTCATATTTGACCGTTTTTGGGACTTCGACAACATGTCAAAGATGGAGCACCAGACGAAGCAGAGATCATGGGATCTCGGTCCACTTTCGGGCCCCTTTTTGGGTTTTGGGACAATGTAATGGGAAAGGGATGTCGGCCCATGGGTTCACCCACGCTTAGGCCCACTTTATTATGTATAAATAGATGTCTAGGCGAATAAAGTAGGGGATGGTAGCCTATCTATTTGATGTAAGCTAAGTTCTAGTAGTGCTATGTGCATGACCAAGAAGGGTTACAGAGCTAAGTGCAAGTTATTATAGAGATTATAGAAGGCTTTGTGCTACAATGCAAGGAAGAAAGATCTAGCGAGCTGCGCAGATCTTATGTCTTATGCACATAAGGGTTTTTGATGACTGTGTGTTGTAACCGATTGAAGACATTAATAAAGAAGAAGATTTGGTGGACGTAGCCCCAGGGTGGGGGTGAACCACGTACATGTTGTGTTTCTCTTCTTTGTGCGATGCATCGATGTGTTTATATGTGATGCATGTTAGATAGATCTGATGTTGCTTTGTGCCTATTCATTTGAATGAATGATAGATCATACCTATATAGATTACTTAGTGCTTGAATCTGCTAGATCTAATATGTTCTTGTTATGTTAAGTGTTATTAGATGATGGATCTGGTTGCATACTGTGATACTCTGTAATTAGGGTACATCTGCGTTGTTACTAAGAACTAAATATTGATGAAGGTTAATTGCTAAGTGTTCTGTTAAGCGTTAGAATCACAGACCTGTGTCCCAGATAAGGTTGTAGACATCTAAGTCCTGCAACCACCCCTACCTCTACCTCGGGTGATACTTCATCTGTTTCGTAGGTGTTGCCGAAAGGGCTGGTAGTTAGGGTTTTGTTGGTGCGTTGTTGTAGCATTGAACCCTGGGTCTGCCCCTATGCCAACAAGAGTTGTAATGTGCAAGGCATTGTAGTGTTGGAACCAAAACATTAAAAGAGCATAATAGCCAATTTTTTGTGGACATAGCCCAGGAGGGGTGAAACAATGTAGGTCATTGATTATTAACATGTAATTTTCTATATTCATGGTTTTCATGGTGTAGAAAGGATGAAAATAAAAGTACATTAATCATTGGACATCATGCTTTCAATATAGCATGTCCTCTGATGTTTGGACAATCGAAACCAGTGGTGGCTCAAGGTGATATAGTGTACCAATCCTTATCAGTGATCTAGCTATCACTTTGTTGCTTTTTTCATCATAATATTTGTGTGGGACTAACAAACCACTTATTTTAGTTGGAAACGTATTGGAAATGGCAATGGCATTGCAGTCTCCTGCAAGTAGGTGAATCATGGCCTCTTAAGGGCTTTCAAAAATATTTCTATGGTAAAACTTGCACCTCAAGTTATTCTGCAAAATTTTGATAGAATACTGCAATTTTCAAGTTATTGAGCAAAGAGTTTGCATGGTGCTTAATTTGATGCTTCCCGCTATCGTGCAATTTTCAAAAAGACATTAAATGAGGTTTTATTGCTTTGTGTGTATGCATGTTTGGTTGACACATCCACGATTCAATGAATTTTTACAAAACTGAGTTTTAATTGTGCATGGTCTATTTGGTCGGTAGTTAATTAACACTTTTAGGGTAAAAGTAGTTGATATAAGTTTATCCACTTCATTTTACACCTTTCCAAACTAATGGCTTCCATAAACTTATATCAATCACTTTTACTTAAATGTAGTTGCGCTAATTCAATAAAAATTTCAAAATACATGATCATATTAAGTTGGATTATAAATGGTTTATAGATTTGATGATCCTAATAAAACATTCAAAGAAGATTTTTTTTTTTTTCATATTTATGATGATAAAAAAATAAATTAATTTTTTAATTAATAAAATGGTATAAACAATCATTAAAATAAATTGTTTTTTAAATTTAAATTAAAGAAAATTATAATTTTGTAATATATGAATTTATTGTTAGTTGATTTTTTCCAATTTATTAAAACAAATTTAATGAAGAGATTAAAATTGATTGACCTAAAAAAACTCTTCACCCACACATAAATAAAAATCCAATACTATAATCATGGTTGAACACATGTACTAAGAATAATAAACAGTTCATGAAGGAATCTCAGGTGTACGCATTCTATTGCGCACCAAACAGGCTACGCAACAGAGTTCTCAAGACTACTGCGCAGTGCACAGACTGCTCAGTTTGTTGCGCATTATGAATACACACACTTACAAATATGATTTATGAACGTGTAATAACACAGTGCTATGCTTAGCACATAAACTTATAAATAAGACATAAACTTATCAATGCACAAAAAAGCTTGATATTAATTAAATTTAGCGCACTTTGCGCGGTTACAAGATACAATGACAGAGATGAGCTTCGGCTCAAATGACTTATGTTTTCAACTTCACAGACGCGGAGATTTTTTCTTCAACTCCTCAGCTCATGTTGATTCTCCTTCCTCTCTACCTCTCTACTTCTCCTTCATCTCTACCTCTCTACTTTTTCTCTACATCAACTACTTCTTTTTTGCATCTATGTGCATCCTATATACTAACTAAGAGACTCGGACTTATATGGACACCGACTGTGACTTCCTACAGAAGCTAAGACCGACTCAACATTAAACATTGTCATTAATTCGACTGAATCTTCATCTACCTATCTAAACTCAAGAAGATAAAGATTGGCTCCATTTATAACTTCACTGTTGGTCAGCTAACTTTTGAGTAAATGTGCGTATTTGCACTTGCAGACTGTCAGACTGTCTGACTGACAATTTAGCTACTGACAGACAAATCGGTGGAGACGTGAAGATCTCACCGACTTGTAATTACAATTTCTAACACTCCCCCTTAATTATAAGTTGGTGGGATTACAAAAACAATTGCATCAAAATTTTGGTTACAAATTCATTGTCACTCATTTGTTACTGCACAAACTCCTAGTCTACTGCGCAGATGTTGAAGTGCATCTCTTGCCAGAGCCTTTGTGAAAATGTTTGTGACTTGTTCTTTTGACCTGCAAAACTCTAAACAGATCTCTTTGATGTTCACCAATTCTCTGATAAAATGATACCTTGTATCAATGTGCTTGGTTTTCTTGTGAAACACATGGTTCTTTGATAACATGATGGTTGAATTGTTGTCACAGAAAAATGTTGTTGGTTCCTGTTGTTCCTGCAACAAATCTTTTAACATTCTTCTCATCCAAACTACTTGACAAGTTGTGCTAGTAACTGTGACATACTCTGCTTCTGTTGAAGAAAGTGTCACTATGGGTTGCTTCCTTGATTTCCATGATACCATATCTGTTCCAAAATGAAATTTGTACCCAGATGTATTTTTCCTATCATCTATGTTGCCTCCACAATCACAGTCAATGTATCCAATTAGTTTCAAATCTTTTGAAATGGAGTACTTAATGCCAAAATATTTTGTTCCATTCACATATCTCAGAATTCTCTTTCCTGCCTTCCAATGTGATTCTTTTGGAGTTTCCACGAACCTTGAAATGAGGCTCACTCCATACATAATGTCAGGTCTACCAGTATTTTAAACAGTGTGGGATCCAGTTTGGACCCTTTGTCTTCCTTTCTTAACTTCAATCCTATTATGACAATTATTGGTGTTGCTTTTGAATTCATCATATTGAATCTTTTCAATATTTCATGTGCATACTTAAACTATGAGATAAATATACCAGTTTTGGACTGGTGCACTTCTATTCCCAGAAAATATCTCATAAGTCCCAAATCATTCATTTCAAATCCATCCTTCATGACCGACTTAAATTCTTCTATGAAAAAATTACCTATAAAAATCAAATCATCGACATATAAGCAAACAATTAACATATTACCTTGTTGATTTTCTTTGATGTATAGTGTTGGCTCACTTTCACTTCTCTAAAATCCATTTTGTGTGAGATAGGAATCTATACGAATGTACCAAGATATTGGAGCTTGCTTTAATCCATACAGTGATTTCTTCAATCTGTACACTTTGTCTTCTTGTCCTGGAACCTCATAACCTTGTGGTTGTTCCACATATACTTCTCCTTCCAAATTTCCAATCAAAATGATGACTTTACATCCATCTGATAAACTGGCCATTTGTATTGTGCAACAATAGCTAACAGAGTTCTGATTGTGTCCATGTGTGCCACTGGTACAAATGTTTCATTGATATCAATTCCAGGTTGTTGTGTAAAGCCTCTTGCAACTAACGTTGCCTTGTACTTCTGTACATTTCCTTCTACATCTTGCTTGGTTTTATAAATCCACTTACACTTATAACATCCTTGTATTCAGGTACATCTACCAATTTCCATGTATGATTGTTCTATATGCATATGATTTCTTCATCCATGGCTTGTGCCCACACATCATCTTTGACTTCTTCTTCAAATGTTAATGGATCATCTATTTGTGAAAATAGAGCAAAAACTGAAAATGAATTTGTTGCATATTCATTATAGATGTCGTGCAACCTTCTTGTCTTCCTTGGTAATAGACTTGCTAATATTGGATCTAGAGATGTAGGACTACTCAAACTGTTTTCCAGTGTTTGTTGCGCTCTAGGTGTAGACTGTGCACCTACAATTTTTACTAGAGTGTTTTGCGTTGTAATTTGTGTCGCAGTGCCAGGTGTAGAAGGAACTTCACATTGACTTGTGCATGGTGTTTGAACCACTTCATATTCTATGTCATCATGCTCCATCAGGTTAATAATTTTGATTGTCTTTTTTATGCTTCCATCCCATGCTTCATTCTCCACGAACTGAACATCGTGGTTGATTATGATTTTTCTTGCGACAGGGTCATACAACTTGTATCCTTTTGTTTCTTCAAAATACCCAACAAATATACATTTATGTCCTTTTTTTCCAGCTTCCTTCTCAGTTCATCTGGAACATGTGCATATGCGACACAACCAAAAAAAATTAAGTGTGCCACATTGTGCTTCAATCCTGTCCAGGATTCTTGAGAAATTCTATTTTCACACTCTTTGTTGAACATCTGTTCAAGATGTATATTGCAGTTGCTACTTCCTCAGCCCAATACTCATTTGACAAATGTTTGGATTTCAACATATTGCATTCCATTTCCATGATAGTTCTGTTCTTTCTCTCTGCGACACCATTTTGTTGTGTTGTGTATCGCGCGATAAGTTGCCTGTAGATGCCATGAACTTTACAAAAGTTCTGAAATTATCTTGACATGTATTCTCCTCCTCTATATGTTCTTAGACACTTGATGTAGTAACCGCTATGATTCTCCACAAGTGATTTAAACTGCTGAAAACAACCCAATGTGTCAAATTTATGCTTTAGAAAATAAATCCATGTTTTTCTTGAGAAATCATCAATGAATGTCAAAAAATAAGTACTGCTTCCTATAGATGGAGTTTTCATTGGTCCAAAAATGTCTGAATGTACTATTTCCAATGGAGCTTTTGCTCTTTAAGACTTGCCAACTAGAAATGATTATCTGTGTTGCTTGCCAAATATGCAACCTTCACATCTCCTTTCTGGTTTTTCAATCAATAGCAAACCTTTTACCATATCATTTGTGTGTAGTAGCTTCAGACCTCCAAAGTTCAAATGTCCAAATATGAAATGGCATAACTGGAATCATCCTGTATTTCAGATTGGAATGTTGTCTGCATTTCTATGCCATTTTCTCCTTTCTTGGTACTGTGTGCATTATTTTCTTCATTGGAACTGTGCGCACTTCCTTCTGTAATTGCAGTGTCTGACTGCACATCTTTTTCTTTACCAATAGCTTGCATTGTATTTTTATTCTTGGTTGGCTTCAATGTCAATGGGAACATCCTGTTACTTGTCATCTGGATTTTTTCAATAAGTAGATTGCTTGGGCATTTGTCCATAATCACACAGTGATTATCTTCCATGTAGATTTTTTATCAGTTTTGTAAGAGTTGTCATGTGCTTATCAGATTATGCTTCAGACCAGTAACATAATATACATTAGACATAACATTATGCTCTCCTTGCTTAGTTAAAATGTTTATACTTCCTTTGCCTAAGACAGTGACTTGGATATATGTTCCAAGTGTAACCTTGGTTTGGACTGACTCATCCAAACTAGAGAATAGTTCAATGTTTCCTATCATGTGGTTACTATAGACTAAATCTATGTACCATATGTCACATGAACTTGCTTGAGAAATATTGCATTCAAGTGGTGACACTATAGGCATTTCTACTGCGTGTGCCATAAACATAGGGCAAGTTTGGTTATTTGCGCTATGTGACTGATATTGATTTTTCTTGTTCTGATTATATTGTCTCTTTCTGCACTCATATGCATAATGTCCATACTTTTTACAATAATGTCACTGAATATTTAACTTGTCATTTCTCTGACAACTTGACTGACTAGTACTTGGGTTTTGACCTCTTCCACCAGTATTTCCAGGACTGCTACTACATCCACCTCTGACATAAATTCTTCCTCTGCCTCTAGACTTATCACTCCCCCTTCCTCTTTCACGGCTTATAGATGACTGCGTTGAAAAATCATTCTCTAATGACATACTTGACCTATTCAATTTGTGTTCATGATTGATGAGGGAAGCTTGCAGTTCATCTAGACTAAACTGACTCAAGTCTTTTCTCTCTTCTAGAGTCACCACTAGGGTATCAAACTCAGGATGAAGACTCATAAGTACCTTCTCAACATTTTTTTGTCTTCTATGTTTTCACCATGAGACTTAATCTAATTTATTAGTCTAATGACATGGGTGTAGAATGAATCTATTGTATCTGTCTCTTTCATTGACAGAGTTTCAAAATCTCTTTTAAGAATATGTAGTCTTGAAGTCTTTACTTTTTCCATTCCTTGATAAGATGTTTGTAATATGTCCCATGCTTCCTTGGCTTGCTTTGATGATGAAACTCTTAGAAGTATGCCCTCATGCATGGCTTGATGTATGTAAAACAACGTCTTTCCATCCTTCTTTCTTTGATCTTTCAAGACATCTTTCTCACCTTATGTGAGGGCATTGTATGTTGCCTGATCTACTGGTTCCACATAGCCATTATTGACTATCTCCCATACATCTTGACCTTAGAAAAAAGTCTTCATGGTCAAGGACCACATCTCATAATTCTTTCCTGTAAAAGTGGGAGGTTGAAGATTTGAGGTAGAAGCCATATTTCACTTTTCAACAGAGCTTTTGTTCTTGATCAACCTGTTCTTGAACAACTTGCTCTGATACCAATTTGAAGGAATCCAAGGTGCACACAGTCTACTCTATGCAACACAGTTACAGGCTACGCAACAAAGTTCTCAAGACTACTGCACAGTGCATAGACTACTCAGTTTGTTGCACGTTGTGAATACAGACACTTAAAGAAATGATTTATGAACGTGAAATAACACAGTGCTATGCTTAGCACATAAACTCATAAATAAGACATAAACTTGTCAATACACAAAAATATTGACATTAATGAACTTCAGCACACTACACGCGGTTACAAGATACAATGAAAGAGATGAGCTTCGGCTCAAATGAATTTTGTGGTCAACTTCACAAACACAGAGTTTTTTCTCTAACTTCTTCAACTCCTTAGTTGGTGTTGATTCTCCTTCCTCTCTGCTTCTTCTCTACATCAACTACTTCTCTTTTTCATCTATGTGCATCCTATATACTAACTAAGAGACTCTCACTTATATGGACACCGACTATGACTTCCTACAAAAGATAAGATGGACTCAACATTAAACATTGTTATTAATTTAATTGACTCTTCATCTACCTAACTGAACTCGAGAAGATAGAGATCGAATCCATTTACTTGCAGACTGTCTGACTGAAAATTCACTACTGATAGAATGACTAACAGACAAATTGACGAAGACGTGAAGATCTCACCAACTTGTAATTACAACTTCCAACAGTTCAATGATATCCCAGAAGAGCCTTGCTTTAGCCACAACCCATAATAGAGGTACACAATCTTCCGATTCTAATCGCACCTTCTTCGAACACTACTCCCATTCCCATAAAGAAATGTGGTTCCACATGACAACGAAATGCCCACACTCCCAGATTGTATGTTTCTCATTCTTAAGGCGGTGCAACCATACGGAAAGAAAGGCATTGTATTTTTCAAGGGTGGATTTATTAGATTGAACTTGTCTGAATATTTTTTTGTATCGAACGCCCCATCTCCGTAAGCAAGACCCCAGAAATCATGGTCGTGAAGATGCCATGGATGAATCTCATTGGTATTGTTACCAAGCATGTTGGCATTCTGTAAAATTACATCCACTGTGTTGTTGAATTCCCATCGTAAAAGGGATTGTCTTAGGTCACACTTTGGTTGGATTTAGGGTTGGATATGTTGTATGGCTTGTAATTCTCTGGAGCTGGGAACTGGTCGAAGGCCTTTTTTAATATATGCTTCACTGCTATAAAAAAATGGGGTGTGTGGAAGCAAAAATGAGATATTGTTAATTGCCCAATGGGTGTAGCCATTGATTTTGCTATGTGTGTTCAGAAGCATGATGCCCCTTTGGGATGTGAGGAGGGATCACATATCATGCTCTAGCCTTGTACAATTTTTCTTGATTTTTGGTGTAAGTAGTATTGTTCCAAAGAGGGCCTTTTGGAGGCCTAGAGGGAGGAAACATAGATGGAGTATTTGGAATGTATCTTAAGATTGCACACCATGTTGATGTCTTGGGTTGACAACCTGAGACATTGAGCATTGCCTAGTAATTTCTGGATGCATTTTGATTTGTTGTTTTGAGTATTGAATATGTCTACTGAGTATATTTTGAGGTCTTTAACAATGAAGGGATCCACGAAGTGTTCGTCCACCTCAACCACGGTCATGTTATGTCCCTGCATTGCATTTTTCACAGTGTGGGATCCATCAACAATTTGTACAGTATATGGGGTAATGTATTGAATATAAGTATGATCATGATTGACATAAATAAGGGTTTGATATGCACTTAAAGGATGTAAATCTCTTGAGATATTCCAGTAGAGATGCATATCAGACCTCATCTTGGATAGGAGTGATAACCATGATCAAATATGTATACACACAAAAATCAGATGGGGCTATGGTGAATATACCTCGATTAGGAAATTCATAGAAGATAAAGAAGCTACACTAGTAATCCGCAAGCGATATGTCTGTCCAGGGACTATGGATAGAATGTAAGGAATAGAACAATCAACATTTGTATTATAGATATTGCTCGTTCCTGCTGAATTGTTAGTATATTTTGTTAGAGATAATGCTTTATTAATGATGCATACTAGAGTTTGGGGATTGGTTTGGGTTGTTGGAAGATGTTGAGAGATTCTCTCAACCTCTCCCTCAAAAAGTGAAATTAGTTGGATCTAAGTCCAGCTGTGTGTGTGTGTGTGTGTGTGTGTGTGTGTGTGTGTGTGTGTGTGTTTTGTGTTAAATAATCATATAATACAATTATAGTTTGTGTGTAATCTGTGTAATGGCAACTCTCCTTGTTTCTAATTTGGTATCAGAGGGAGCTGCCTAGGGTTTGAGAAATCGCTCATTTCTACGCTGGTTCTATTTTATTTGAGAGATACATAGAGGAGATGCTTAGTGAAAGATGGGGTCTGTGAGGCGTTGTTGGAATGAAGACACTGTCGAAAAAGATAGGAGTCGCCTGAGTTGATGTCGCCATTCTCAGAAGCTAACTGGACTATGGCTGAGAATCTGTATGGAGCATGCAGTTGTTGATTTCTTAACGCATTGTTGTTTTGACAGTCATCCGTTGAATTCATTATGCTCGATTATATACCCTTCTCTTGAAGAATTGATCAAAGACTTTATTGGGTGTGCAAGAAGGCTCAACATGAATTGAATTTTAGTTTGCATACGACTGCCACTGTGGAGTGTTGGAGAGCCATTGGAGCACTTAAAAGGTAGTTAGCCATTAGCCATCGATGTGTCTGCTGCGATCATTGAAGAAGTGAGAGCCATCATTGGAGAAATGAATTTTCAATGAAATGAGAGTACATGAAACTCATAGTTGATGCTTGATGGAGGAAGTGCGGATAAAAAGAGTTGTTTTTTTTTATTCATTCAATTTATATATGAATATGTATCTCCCTCAAGAATTTGGTTTAGCTTATTGTTTCTACGCACAAGAGCCTTGGTGAACAAGATAGAGATTACGGTGAGGATTTGTATGTATTCAAAGGTTGTGAAATGGATCTTTTGTACTGTCCCATGGTCCCACATGTTCAAGAAAAAATGTTGAAGACCACACAAAATCAGAGAGATCATGTATTACAGTTCTCTTCAGTTACTACACATAAATTGAGTGCAGAACACCAGATTGCCATTGGTTGGAAGCCATTGTAGAAGGTTTAATTGTTTTTCTATTTATATTTATATTATGTGTGAGTTACAATTTAGTGAGTTTGAGAGATTATGAATTCAATGAATATGCATTGAATATTGTATGAGATCTTGGAATTTGAAACATATTGAGTCCAGTCAACTCAATGTGTAAAGAGCAAAGATTGTTAGAATTGATTACTCTAACAAGTTGCAGGTGAGAACGAAGATCCAAGATGATGGATTCAAATCTTGTGTGTGTGTGCTACTTATGTCGTAAATGAAGTAGGAACTCTTGTATCTTGATATAAGTTGGCAGCCCCGATTTCAAGAACAATTGTTCTTATGATTGGAAGTCACCTTGTATAATTGATTTTTGAAGACATTATGTACCTAGACTGCCTTTCTACAAACTAACGGATAGTCGAAAGAGAAATATCTGACATATGGAGGTATGTCCATAGGATGATACATTACTTGACAGCTTTTCTCATGGAATCCCCGGTGAGCCGAGTTTGTCAATATTGTCTATTGTGCAAGTTTATGAATGATGGTCTGAAGAATTTACATTTTAAATGAGTTGAATGGTAAGCTCAAAGATGAGGATGAGAAAGAGCGTAGTCCGGAGGCATCAAAGTGAGTGTAGAAGCTGATAAAGGCCATGCCAGACAAAGTTAAAGTATTGTATGTCGTGTAATTGTGATTTTATTATTGTAAGATTTTTTAATGTAAGCATTAAAGGGGGGTGTTAGAGATAATGCTTCATTAATTATGCATACTAGAGTTTGGGGATTGGTTTGGGTTGTTGGAAGATGTTGAGAGATTCTCTCAACCTCTCCCTCAAAGAGTAGAATTAGTTGGATCTAAGTCCAGCTATATATATGTGTGTGTGTGTGTGTGTGTGTGTGTGTGTGTGTGTGTGTGTATGGTGTTGAATAATCATATAATACAATTATAATTTGTGTGTGTAATCTGTGTAATGGAAGCTCTCCTTGTTTCTAATTTATTTCACCAGCGAGCAATTGTAGGATCCACGCCCCTCAATAATCAACGACTGCCAACGACATCATCACTAAAATCAATGTTAATTTGTCCCAAACGACCCTTAAAAAACAAACTTGCAGTATTACTATACGAAGGAGAAGGGGTGACACCACTTGTTAAATCCATGGGCTGATTTGACGAAAAAAACTCATTGGCTGATCAGACAAAAAACACTCAATCATTAAACCTAAAAAAAATGATATTCTCTAGTGCTTAATAAATCCATGTTTATTTATAGTTGTTGCTTTAGTGTTTGTTCTATAAATCCATGTTTATTTATAGTTGTTTCTTCAATGTCTAGACTATCGTTTTTTACTGGGACAAAAGTTGACCTCTATATATTTATTTCCCCACGAGCACATTCTTTTGTGCATTCTTAAGAGGTTTTGTGTACAAGGCATTCTTCTTTGCATTCTTATTAAGAGGTTTTGTGTACAAGGCATAGATCTCAAGGGATATGTATTAAAACTTCGCCCTGAACGCTTAACCCTTATCCTAGGTCATATGAGAAGTTTATGAGAAGTTTTTAGGGTTAATTGGTCATAAACTAGGCTTAGGCTTGAAACCACCATACAAAACTTAGCTTTGATATTTTTAGGGCAGTAAGAATATAAGTACTGTCAAAATGCGTTCAACCAGCACATGTAACCTCCTTAAGGATATTTTATCTCGAATTGGCGATATAGATATCATTAAAAGGTTTTGACCAGCCAAGATAGACTCACGTCATTCAATATAGCCGAGCAGGGAATAATTTATGATTATATTAATATTTTCAAAACACATTGGGATTATGTAGATCTTCTTATCACGTACATACTTTGTAAATCCATAAAAAGATAAGAGATTACATATCTAAAAAGATTTAAGTTTCGTCCAACGAAATTGTGGCTGAAACTGAAACTACATAAACGAAGTCCAATTTAGGTTTTTCATATTCCTATCGATATCTGTTAATTCCATCATATTTTTAAATACATTGTTACAGATTCATCTAATGCAGAGGTCAATTCATCTCCTTACATTACAGAGGAGTGTGAGGTCGGGCCAAGAGTTGTTACAATCCACAGGAACAGTTGCATCCTCCTTGTTGACATCAACGACTGCCAAGGATGTTGGGACCGGTGTGACAACTGGGATTTTATGCCCTAAGATTTATCTCATCCCCTAGAGATAAATCCAAAACCTGAGAAAATTTCGAGAAAAATTCAAAACCTAGATGCTAGGGTTATTTCCCTAGCCTCCCATCTACATGTTTGGAGCCCTCCTATGTTGAGCCGAGTGTAGTTGTGTCTTCTGACATATAATTCTGTCTAGACCCAATCCCTCTCAACGCTGGAGTGGTAAGATCGCAGTTGTCTAGACATGATATGTCTCAACGCTAGAGTGGTAACATCGCAATGGAGCAGGAGTATACGAATACCTCATATACTCATTTTGGCTTAGTATGGGAGATGAGGTGAAATTTATGTGGCATTTCCTGCGTTAATTGAATGTTGAAATCTATGTTGGCTTGGTCTCTAGATGAGGTGAAATTTATGTGGCATAGCTTGTGTTAATTGAACACAGGGGCCCGCCATGTCACGTTTCATACCCAAAAACACAAAATGAAACGTGTGCCTCAATATGAGACTATGAGACCCATGGTAAATGAGACTTGAGATGAGTGGTAAATGAGGTGTGAAGTAGCGTTATCTCCTAAATTTTGGTAATAGATGGTTAGGAAGTAATTTCTTAATATGATTAAGTAAATGTGAAAAGTAAACAAGTTAATGGATGCATTTATAAATGAGAGAAAGTTATGAAAGTTAAATTCCATTCATTGATTTGGACACGAAGAATATGCCAACTTATTTGATTGTTGGCCATAAGATTAAAATTTGTAATTAAAAGTTTGATTAATGTATCGATTCCAATAGGGGGGCTAGTTTTCCAATAATATTTGATTCTAAAAAAATATCACATTTATTGAAAATAAATCACTCCAAGTGGTGTTACCTAAAATGTTGTCTAGTTGATTTAGATATTTATTCAAGATGAATTGGGTTCATGAAAATCCTGTTCAAAAAGCATTAAATGGCCTTGAAGACATATTGTTGAAGTTTCAGTCACAAACATCCAACATTTGGGAGGACGATCTCCTTGGCAATTCAATCATTGAAACTCAAGATTTGAAAGTAAGTGTCTGGGTGACTTCACTGAAAAGATTCCAAACTTTCAAGAAGATTTATATGAAGACTCCTTTGAATAATTTATTTCATGTTGTGAAGATATTTTTTCTTCCCCACCAAGCCCATCAAAAGTTGTTTAAGATACAATAAAATTCAAAGAAAGAAATGGTTGCATAGAAGTCCACTCAATTTGCAAGGAG
>ML844451.1:4845-42501 GCA_009831015.1 Picea engelmannii | reverse complement strand
AACCTCGAGTATCCCAAGTCCATGTACCCATGATCTCTGAGTTTGTCCACTTTGTTAGCCTCTGGCATAGCTTAACCCCATATATATTCATCCCCTTGAAACTAGATACAGTTTTATGGTTGCTTCCACTCATCCTTCAAAATTCCCCAACCAAGGGCAGTCTTGAGTCTCCCATAATCTTGACTTTGCTCATTTTACCTGTCAGTACCTGATATCATCTTAGTATATTTCGCGAAGCCCTTTTCTTCTTGGAGTCGTGTCTCCCTTCCTGTTGACATCAACATAGTTTCCAGAAGGGAGGTAGTATCTTGACTCTCATTACCTTTACAATGAGGAGTCTCAGACGACACAGAGAGAATCATCATTGCTCTCTGATTCTGTTGACCCCAATAACATTCAACTTCAACAAATTCTCGTGTTACGGTGGGTCTTACTATGCGACTATTCCAGTTTTTTCATACCAGCTGAAGACCTATGAATTTGTTAGGCCATCAATGCCTACGAGTCATCGACAATTCTTAAGTCATCCTTGCCTCACTTCTGAGCCCATTCACCATTCATAACTATCATCTATCATTATCAACCGCTCTTGAGGGTGCTGCAGTTATCTATATGAACATAGATCTTCAGTTACAGTCTCACATTTTGGTATCATGACACAAGCATGGGGCATGCCTGCCTTTTTTGTACACAAATTTTATTTTTTATCCCTAGAGAAAGGTTTGGGTCCCACAGTTTTCCCTCTCCCTCCGGTGGATCGATTTTTCATTTCATTACAATGGCACTCTCATCAAAAGAAACATTGATTTATTTATGTTATACGTATGCACCTAACCTCACACATCAGGGGGCATCTGTTATCACTGAAAAATCATCCACAACATTGCATGCAAATGGTTAAAGAAACACATCAATTCCAACAACAATTAGTCCACCTACAACACCAAAATGCATTCAAAAGGAAAAACAACTATACAATTGGATCAAAATTTGAAATGCATAGATTCATCAAAGGAAACACATGCACAGTGTGCATTATGTGCCAGCCAACACATCCCTCAGCGCACACTATGCACAAAATGCACGATTGTGTATGAGAAAATCCATTCACTTCTATGAACGATGCATTTATGGATCTTGTTAGCCCCTCAACCACTTCTGGTCCGACCCCCAACACGATTTGACACTCATATCTGAGAGAAATCTAGCATGGGGGCTCGTCAAGGGATAGAGGGTGGCCTAAAAGGACCCTTGTTCACACTATGAACCAATTACATTTTTCCATGTATGAATTATTTAAATAATATCCATGGGTGTGCTAAGAAACCAAGATCTTCACAGTATTTTTATGCTGCAAGAATTCTTCCTTGGGAATCCTCTTTTCTCTTGGAATCCTTCAAGAACCATTGCAATAGGCCATTCCACTCACTTCTTGAGGGAATAGGCATTGTTTTTCTTCACCATTTTCCATTTCTTCCATACTATATGAAGAGCTCTCAATTAGGGAACTCAAGATCCCTCCCAAGGAAGAAGAGGGGACTCATAATCCCCTTTATTTCTCTACAGTGTTTTGCCTACTAATATATTGATCCATTGGTATAATTATGTTGATCATTATTTGATTTTCATGGTTCTAAGTTTCTCATGCTTTCTAACATTTACTTCTTAGTTTTTTTAGTTTATTTCTTTGTTTTCACATGTGTTTGTCTTATCTAACCCACTCACTAATCTTTTGTCTTGTCTAGCAGGCTCATCTGGACATGCAAGTGTTGTTGTTTTGCTCACCCAAGTGACAAAACCAACACAACAATGTAGTTCCTCATGGTTGATGAGATATGGATTAGTAAATTTGAAGAACCCTCATGAGTTATCTAGAATCCCCTATAAGGTCAAAGAAGACAAATTATTCTAGAAGCTCCTAGAAGAAGTTTACTAGTCAAAGTGATTGGAACTATGAGTTAATCATGAGTTAAGTTTTTGAAAAAAAAAATAATTAAAAATAAATTAGTTGCAACTAGAAGTGGTGATTTTACTATTTGTGGATAAAGGGGTTGCAAGTGGGAAAAGTAGTTACAAGTGGGTTAGCCCTAAAAGAAGGAAGTTGGGTAAAATAGTTAGAAGATAACCACTAAAGGAAGTTACTTGGAGAGTATAAATAAGAGAGCAAGGGTCTCTCAATAGCACCTAATTTCAACACATTGAATATCTATTTTGTGAAATGTTATGGGCATGTATCATTGACATATCTATAGTAGTGAGTCTAAAGAATCTACAAAGTTGCAAGTTCAAAGGGTTGAGACTGTGGGTACTGAACTAGGGTTTTACTGAAGACATCTGCAGCTTGTAGTACTAAAAGGAGCGAGCCACAGTGGGACAAATCACAGATACATGTTGGTTTAATGAAGACAAAGCACATATTTGTTGCCAAAACTTAAAAGGAATATCAGATCCATATTAAGTGACAGTTTGTTGAGCAGAGAAGAAGCTACAAGAAAATCTAACAGTAAGAAGGTACAAATGAGCTATCTATAGTAACAAAAGGTATGTTATATGCTTATCTAAAGTATATCCTTGGTGAATGTTTTGATATGGTCATGGGAGATTTATATATTTTCTTTGAGGGGTTGTTTGTTGTAAGGTATACTCTGTATAGGACAAATATACAGAGATACAATGTTATTGTATGAGTTGTTTGTTGGGATACTTCATTGCCCATCTTGTTAAGACATACCCTATGTTATTTGGAGTATGGTTGAGGGTTTATGGTTGAGACATAGTGTTATCAGTACAGGCTGTATTTGCATGACTGTGAGGGTTTGATGTATGGTTAATGTAAGGGGTTCGTATACTACATAAGTTCAGTAAGACATATGTATGAACCTAGTATATGGTTGTGTTATATCTACTTGGATATTGGATGAGTATTGCTTCTATTAGATCAACCAGTTAGTGAGAAGATATAGAGTGATTAGATAGTGACAAAGATTGAGACAGTAACAAAGACAGAGTGACGGAGACAAAACTTGTGATACTAGCAGAGATTTGTGCTAGTATGTGAGTTGCAGAAAGCAGAAGCGCAAACATCCATGAGCTATAGTAGGAAAAGGAGACTATTCCTATGTGTTTCATTATAGACAGGTAGCGGAGCTGCAGGAAATTTTTGAAGAATTTTGGTACATGTTGGGACAAGATTTTAGTGATAGTTATTACAGTGACAATGTTGATTCAGTGAAAGTGACAGGTTGTCTACATTTGGCATTTATACTTCAGGTAAGTTTGGATCGGGAAAGGATAGGTGGATGTAGCCACCTTCCAGCTGTAGCTGGAGAACATAGGGGGTTGTAGCCTCCTTCCAGTTGTAGCCAGAGAATTGGGGAGTTGGATCTTTCCTTAGGTTGTAGCCTGAGAATCTAGGGGGTTGGAGCCTCATTCCAGTTGTAGCTGGAAAACAAAGGAATTTGGTGCTTCCAATGAATGTACTTCTTAAAGACATAAAAAAAAAAAACATTATGTGGTTTTCTCCTGCATTGGGGTTCCATGTAAAAATATTGTTGTATTGTGTATGTGTATGATTGATCATTGTTCATGGTTTATTTACTATGTACTTGTTGAATGATATTGGTAAAATGGTCATAAGGATACAAACACTTATATATATATTGTGATTAAAAAGGATTAAAAAACACTATTACTGATTCACCCCCCTTTCAGTAATCCAACAATTGGTATCATAGAAGATCCTTCAAAAGGCATTCTAACAAATAGAAGGAGATCATGGATTACTCTAATATTGGGATACCACAGCTTGATGGGGAAGATTATGCTTTCTGGAGCATAAGAATAAAGACACACATACATGCACTAGAATTTGATGTTTGGCGATCAATAGTAGATGGATACAAAGCACCAACCATTTCTCCAACAAACAAAGATGGAAAGAAACTTGAAGAAAATAATTCAAGAGCCATAAGTGCACTCCTGAATGGTTTGACTAAATTTATATACACCAAATTTATGCACTATGATTCCACAAAATACATATGGGTCAAACTAAAGAATATATATGAAGGAGATGATAAAGTCAAGGAAGATAAACTTCAAATCTTAAGAGTTGAATGAAGATGAATACATAGTTTCCTACTTTCTACAAGTTGATGAAGTAGTAAAAAGTATCAAAGGTCTAGGAGACGAGGTAAATGAAAAAGGTGTTGTCAAAAAGGTTTTGAGATCCTTACCAATGATATTTGATTCAAATATTTCAGCACTAGAAGAGAGAGAGAGGATCTAGCTACACTGACCATGGATGAGTTGTATGGGACACTTAAATCTTATGAGAATAAAATAGAGCAAGAAAATCTAGTTACAAATGAAGCATCATTCAAATAATATAAGAAGAAAAATAAAAAGAGAGAAAAAAGAAAATATAGACAGCAACAATAGTGATATCTCAGAAGATGATGAAGAAGTATCCAACTTCTTCAGAAGGCTGAAAAAGGGAACCAACAAATATAGAGGTAAGATTTTGTTGATTTCTTTTAAATGTGATGGTATTGGTCCATTTTCTAATAAATTTCCCCATAAGAAAAAGAAAAGAAATGAAGAAGATGACTCTACGGGTGAAAATATATACAAAGGAAAAAGAACCAAAAACAAAATTTTCAAGAAAAGCCTTTGCACCAAAGAAGACAGTTCTTCATCAGATGAAGATGAAGTCAGTGATAGTGACACATAAAAAGTTATATTCATGGAAGTAGAAGACTACGATGAATAAGGAACCGAAGAAGAATATGAAGAGGCCAAATTTGATTACAGATAAGAATTGTTGAGTGCCATAGAAGTTATAAAAATAGAAAAGAAGAAAAACAAGTCACTACAAGAAGAACTAAAAGAAAAATTGGGAGCTCAAAATTCCAACTACAAAGAACTAGAGAAGATGATCACTAGATTAAAAGTCCAAGTAGAAAAGACAAGAAAATTGAAGAAGCACTCAAAGAAAAATTAGAAGAAAGAGATAGGATCATTGGAAGTTTGGAAGCAAAGATTGTTATATTGATAAAAGACCTTCAAAAGAAAAACATGCAGAACAACTCTAAAGTTTTGGATGAGATTATTAGCAGTCAAAGGCCACATCATGACAAGTCTAGACTAGGATACAACCAGACAGAAAAGGGTTCAAGCTCCAAAACAATGGACCAGGAAACAAAGCAAAGAAGCTATGTAGAGACAGTCAAAGGATCTAATGAGAAGGAAGAATACATGAAGTTTCAAAAATTAGATCACATATATACTCCACCTCCAAGAAGATTCAGAGTTCAGAATCAACAACAACCAAAAGTAAAAATATATCAAGAAGAAAAATGGATTCAGAAAAGTAGCACCTTTCAGAAGATATCCAAATCCTAGGTATCAAAAAAAATTATTGGATTTTATTATTCATGTAATAATTTTGGGCACAAAGCTGTGAATTGTAGGTCTAAAAATAGAAACAGAAATAACATTGAAGGCTATACAAGAAATTCTTATCCATGAAGGATTAATGAAATGCAAAGCATAAACTACAACAGGTTTGAATATTTGAGTACAAAAGTAGAATGCTACAAGTGCAACAAATTTTGACACATGGCCAAAGATTGTAGAATGAAATATCCTCCAAGAGAATTACAACATAATAACAATAGTCACAAATATGAATCACAAAGAATATGGATAAGGAATTATAATCAGTACAACAATGAAGAATGCACACTCACTTTACAAGTTCAACACAAGAAACGTGGTTGGTATGTTGACAATGGTTTTTCAAAGAACATGACAGGTGATAAAGACATGTTTATAACTTTGAGAAAGGAAAGATATGGGTCAGTCTCTTTTGGAAACAAAAACTTAGCTAGAATCGTTGGAAGAGGCACAATCAATATTGGAAGTAAGGATGCCAAGGAAGAAAATGTTCTACTAGTAGAAGATATGAAACACAATATTCTAAGTGTTAGTCAAATGTGTGACCAAGGTTACAAACTTGTCTTTGATTCACATAAATGTGAGATAATAAAATAAGATTCAGGCAAAATGGTGGCGACAACTGTGAGAACTCCAAACAACATATACGTACTAAGTGAAATTGGAAAATAAAAGTGTTGTTTAGGAAATGAAGATGAATTTTGGTTATGGCATAGACGAATGGGTCACATAAACTTTGATAATCTTTTCAAGGTCAACAGAAAGGAAGTAGTCAATGAAATTCCCCAGATTGTGAAGCCAAAAAATACATTAGGCAAGCATTTTCAGCAAGGAAAGAAAACAAAGATGAAGTTCAAATCAAAGGAATACTCCATCACAAGATCACTAGAAATTGTGCATATTGATCTAGTTGGACCAACTAGAACAAAGGGTTTGAAAGGTGAGCAATACTTTATGCTATTAGTTTATGATTCTACTATAATGACTGTAGTTGCTTTTCTCAGGAAGAAGTTAGAGGCATTTTAGAACTTCAATATGTACAAGGAAATAGTTGAAAATGAAATAGAATATAAAATCAAATGTTTAAGATCAAACAATGGAGGAGAGTTTACTTTAAAAGAATTTATGGACTTCTGCAGTAAGCATGGGATAGAGAGGAAATTATTCATTTCTAGTGTGATATCTCTGTAATCTCCTTGGTTGAGGGAGGAAATAGGTACAAGAGTAACCTTAAAACCAAATTGGGGCTGGAAGATAGCCCTTCGAACCAGAGAGGGCTCTCTCTCTTCAAATTAATCGTTGAAATAGTTAATTTGGTTTAAATCAAAAGCTAGATCTCTAAGATAAATGAGTTTTTAGGGTTGGTGGAAATATGAACAGAAAGTACATTGGGATATGGAGTCACTAAAATTAAAGTCGATAAAAATTGTTGCATACTTGGTAAATTTGAGAAAAAACTGAACAAAGGCAAGATAGAAAATCATATTCTAAGCCAAATAGATATATTTGTAGATAGAAAATTACAATGAAAAAGATAATCCTTCAAGGCATCTAACAAGGATGAGTCTCGAAAAAATTATAGTGAAAATACAATCTGAACTACATGAAACAGAGCATTTGATAAAGATGATTTTTTATACATATATTTCACATCAACATAGAGAAGAAACCTTGCAAAATCAAGTATAAGACATGAAAACGAAGATTAATAAATCTCATGCATAAAATATCAAAATCACATGTATCTTTGTGGTCAAAATTCAAGGACTTTTGATCCAACAATTTTCATAAACAACAAAGAAAAATTACAATATGTTCAATAGTATTCCCTTAAACATTTTCCAACAACTTTGTTTTCATGGCTTCCTGAATATATACAAAATCATATGTCTATAATGTCAAATTCAGATTCAACTATGATCCTAAAAACATTGCTAACAGTTGCACATAATCAGCATGAAATCTTTAACGGACTACCCAAAAGAAGGAGTCGACTAGACTCATTTAACTAGAAAAGTGACAACTTTGATATGACAATAAATGAAACCGAAAATTCTGATTTCCACTTCTGATGTTTGTCGTAGATGAGATAACACACTTTTCGAAACATACAAGCTGAGTTGAAGATTTTCTATTAATTCTGTCACTATTTCACAGTAAGTTCGTTGTGCAACATAGGAAAAATACAGTAGAGTTTGTGCAACAATGAGTGATCATAGTTGCACAACAAAGTCACTATATAAATTTTTGTGAGCTTTTCCAAAAAGAAGTAAAAATGGAAAAATAACAAAAATGTGTCAATTCGAGTTTTAGTGGTTCAGTTCTCTGCTCCTTCAACTAGCAAATCAAGTTTTCCCTTCTTTCTAATCTCCACCTATTGCACTGGGATTTCCTCTTGATGTTGTAACTTCTTAGTTCAAGACCTTGTTAAGGGAGCATTAGGCTGAGGAATCTCCTTTACCTCTGGATTCTTTTATATTTCTTTATGTTAGCACAGGGGTAGACCCAGGGTTCAACGCTACAACATCGCACCAACAAAACCCTAACTACCATCCCTTTTGGCAACACCTGTGAAGCAGATGAAGTCTCACCCGAAGTAGAGGCAGGGGTGGTTGCAAGACTCAGGTGTCTGTAACCTTAGCTGGGACACAAATCTGTGATTATATTACTTAATAGAGCACTTAACACCATTAGTTTCTCAATATGCAATCAATATCCACTTCGTTGATAGAACAGGGCTTCATAACATTCACACTGATCCAACATATTCAATCATTTAGCATATGTAAATCGATCAGATCTAACAGATCAAGAACTAAGCATATTCATGTGTATAAGATCTAACATTCCCACATATCATTAGCACTAAGCATATGAAGATCTATCTAATCATCTCAAAGCACTTAGAAAATAAAACATATATGCATCAAAACAAGGCACAAAGCAAAACAACACAATGTTTGCGTGGTTCACCCCTACTGTGGGGCTACATCCACTAACTCTTCTTCTTTATTAGCATCTTCAATCGGTTACAAGCACAAAGCCATCAAAACCCTACTGCGCACAGGACATAATATCTGTGCAGCTCGCTAGATCCTTCTTCCTTGCATTACAACACAAAGCCTCTTGCACTTAACTCTACAAGTCTCTCACAGTCATGCACAAAGCACTTACAATCCATGATTTCACTTAGCATACATTCACATCATATAGATCTAGCACTTAGATCTTCCTCTCTTTTTCCTTCTTTTCTTACATTGCCTATCCATCTATTTATACATACAAAATAGGCCTAAGCATGGGTGCACCCATGGGCCGACATCCCTATCCCCTTACATAATCCCAAAAACCAAAAAAGGACCCAAAAGTGGGCCGATATCCCATGATCTTCACTTCATCTTTCCCTCCTCCTTCAACAGGCTGTCGAACTCCCAAAATAGGTCAATATGACCAAGAATCTCCAAAAACTTGGTCAAGGGCCAACAGGCCCCCAACACTCACCTGTGACTCATCCTGAGTCACTCTGGTCTGACTAGTTCTGCCTCAAAGGCCTAGAGCTTGGCTCGAGCTGCTTCAACCTGCTGCTGTGAAATGACCTCTTGCTCAGTGAACTCCTGGATCACTACGTCGTTCACTAGCCCTTCTAGGCAATGTTCTGCTGTGATGACAACCTGTTGTGACTCTACTCCTCGACTTTCAACCTCTGTGAACAACTGACATGCCTTATATTGCACTGGTTGGAGCTGTTGAGTTACTTACATAACCTTTCTTTGAATCGTATCGATCTTCTATTGGGTGGTGCATTGCTCGTGAGACCGCTTCATTCTTTCTATGGGCGATAAGGATTTCAGCTATTTCTGTAGTGTGTCTGTGTGTTGCTTCACTTCCTGGAGCTGCAACTCCAATGCCTGTAACTCTAGATTCTCAATGAGGTTTTCATATGTTTGAGTTCTATGGCTACTCAGCTACTTGCATTCCAAGGAAAGGGCTTTTAGTCTGTCAACTGCATTACGGCCATTTGTTTCTCTTTGGTCCCTTATCTCTTGTGGAGTTCTGGGCACTATGCGGAGCTCTAGATCTATGATGCATTGCTGGAGATTTTGGATGACTTCCTCAAGTTGTTCCACCTATCATGGAACTTTCTCTTTGGTATTTACTTCAACAACTGTCATAGAGTGAATTGCTTTATTGACCAATTCCTTTACTTTGAGCTACTCTACGAGCAACTATTCCTTGCTTTGTTGTAGCTATGCTTTTTCTTCGTCCCACTTCGCTTGGAGAGCAATATTTTCACATTCTACAGTACTACATTTCTCTTGAAGGACTCCCAATACATATTCCAAAGATTGGGTGGCTTGCACTGTTTCTTCCTCTGCTCATTGAAGGCGAGCTTCAACTGTATCAACGATTCGATGGAGTTGGGATGGCTCATCTCCTAGTTCTGGTGTTCCTACTGACAGAGACACAGTGGAGACTATGTGGATGGACTGTAATGCCTATTGCACCCCTTGGAGCTCATCCTTAATTCAAATGTATATCTCCTCTTGCTTAGCATCTTGCTTCTCTACTATCTCTAGCAAAGCATCATTCAGAGCTTCTATGATGAAGTCGAAGTCATCTGGGGTGAGGATATTCTACAATTTAGTCATTGTTGCTTTCAACTTCTTCCAGGAAGAAGGATTCGGCGGGGAAACCTTCCTTTTCTTTGAGGGGTCCTCCTCATCTCTATTTGGTGTTCCCTCGCCTTTATTTTGCTCAGCTTCTATGCCACCTACCTCTTCGCCATCACCCCCTTGCTCTGGTGATGCGGAAGAAGTCTTCACGGATGTACTATCTAGACCTGAACTTCTTTAGGTTTCTTCATCTTGCTAGGTCCAGGTGTATCTTGCGTAGTTTATGGACTGTCAATGTCGGATATCTCCGTAGCGTCTGTTGGAATGAGGTGGTCCATCGACCATTCCTTGATGATCTCCTCCAGATCATCCTCCATCATCTTGTAGTAGGACTGCAACTGTTGCTTATGACCATTGTCACACATTGTGATGTAAATAAAATTTCGATCAGCACTGAACTTCATCAAATGCCGAAACATGTGGAGAGTATTCGAGGTCATACAAGGCTCGGAATGGATATCTACCTTCAACTAGTTGTAATACGTATGGAACACGACATTTGAATTTCATTTATTTTTCATTTCGTTCGAGTACCATAGTGTACTGAACTTCATGACCAGAGGTTCAAAGGGCTCGATATCTGGGAAGGTCACACCTTCTAGCATCTCCCAGGCAATGAAATCAATCAGGATTAGTAGCCAGCTGAAATGAAATCAGTATCCCTATTCCTATTCTTCTCTACAGTCGAGTTCTAATTGGTTTACCATGTACTTCACCCAATTCATTTGTAGGCCCTCTACGCACTTCCCTGTGAGGTCAACTACAAATCTGGTGACTTGGGTGGGTCCGTTCTTTCGCACTAACTACCCAACAATTAGTGGATAGGCAAGGTGCACTGTGATACTCTGGATAGAGGCTACCTTGTAGCCTCATGTGCCCTTCTTGACATCGTCATAAGTATCCTTGATCCTTTGGGAAAGAGTGCGATCCAAGGTATTTCTGGGGTAGAAATCCTATGGGTCAAGGCCTTGCATACTCAACCCTGTGATCCAATTGATCAATGTCATATCCACTGTGATACGACGGTTCAACCACAAATATCCACCATGGTAACAGAATAGCAGTAACTTGACACATGCATTCACCTCTTGGTGTCTTCCAAAGTGTGGGATCTTCATGACGTTGAATAGTGTGGACTATGCGAGGTTATGGGTCCATGAATGAGGGACGATATTTAAAGTCTTTCCTTTGGTTTTGGTCAAGTACTTATGTGGAGCTAGCATGTTGTAGACCTTCCTGTCTCCGAGGTTGAATTCTCTAAACTTCAACACTGCAATCTTATCTTGGTCTATGAGAACTGCACGTATCCCTTTTGGGGGGTATGCAGTGACTAAGGCATACTCAAAGTCTCTGGGCACACTATATTGATTGATTGTGCCACTCAGAGGTGGTAGATATGCGGGTAATATACTCAGAATCAACTTAGCATTTGCGAGATCATCCCTGTGCTTAGCTCGCTTTTCATCTACTGGCCAGGATGGTCTGGCTTGAGCAATGGATGGAGAGGTCGACAGTCCTCTTGTCGATGATTCTTGTACCCCTGTAGACACTCCTCTCTCCGACATGAATCTTTCATTCATCAATTCGAGGAGTACTTCTATCACTGATTCTTCGGCTGCGATGAGCTTGTCGGACATACATGCTCTGGATGAAAATTATCAGGGTCACGATTAACTCGAACACTGCACTAGAATAAATTGCAAGATAAAAATGATCACTATATATAATTCACTTTGTCTGTGGGCTCAAACTCTCGGTTAGAAAAAGTGTTCTATGTTCGTGGTGCGACGGGATAAATAGGCAACTCAGCAACAGTTTAGTTGCAACGGGTATGAGCCTCATTAACTCTTGTTATGTCCATTATGGCATGGTCCAACGGTCTAGTGGTGAACCATAAATGATTTCTAACCCATTCGGAGCAACAATCGAACGGATATATCGTTCCCAATGGCTATATTGCTTTGCCATGGAGAAGTGCCATGTTTCATTGTTCTGATATTTTGGCAAAGCTCCAATTCTGCAAATTTTCCATCTGCGAAGTTCCCTCTGGAACCTTCTGTAACTTTTCAATCTTATCCTTCTTCATACTTAGCTTTCTAGCCTTCTTTCCAGTGAGCTTCGTCTCGGTGGTCCTTTTTCCATTCTGATTCTTATCTTCTTTGGACATAGTCACTTCTCGTTGTTGAGATTCTTTCCTAGGATTCAAGGGTAATACCTCTTTTTTATCTGGGGTAGAGAATTTAGTCTTCTGTGGGTTTTCCAATGTTCTTGTAGCTTTGACATCTGGGTCTCTAGTGTTAAGTAGCTTCGATCTGTTCTCCTATTCTTTAATCAAATGTTCGATCCTTCTAGTCATGAAATCTTTTAACTCTTGTTTCTGCTATTCCAAAACTTCTTCTTCTTTCTTCCTTCTAGTTTGATCTATTTCAATCCAAGGTTTTCCTAGTAACATGGTAAATGGGGCGTTGTCCTCAATAAATTTGATAATCTCAAAATCTTCTTTTTTCAAAGTTCCATTGGCATTCATAGATATCTGAGTGAGCTTTCCACATAGGTTTACCAATTTCCTCTGAATAACACTATTCTTCCCAATGAAGGAATCATAGCAGGCCTCCCTATAGCTTCCCAAGTTCTCTCTGTCATGATATTCACTTTTGTTTCCTCATCCATAACACAGTCAATGTCGAAGTATCCTATTATTTCTTCAATGCATTCTTTTTATTTAAAGATCTCTGATAATCTAACATGTTGGTGGTCATTCAGGGTTTCTTTCATCTGTAGCAATGCCTTCTCTGATTCTTTCGAGGGTTCTTCTATTTCGGGATCTACCTTAATATTTTCCTGGTTCAGATTCATTCTTTCAAGCCTAGCAATCATTCTAGGGAAATCCAACACTTCATGGTCCATAGCTTTGCAACAATCAAAATTAGGTCTTCCCCCAAGGCATTCCTTAGCAAGATGTCCTGGTTTTCTGCAACTATAACAGAGGGTTAATCGTCTCTTTCTTCTATATGATCACCATCTTCTCCTATACTTCGTGCTAGGATCATAGGAGCTAACCTGCAACAAATTCTTTCTAGGAGCCTGCATCCACTTGTTAGTTCAAACATTCTTTCTATGCATAGGTATAACATATCTTTCACTATCCCTAACAGATCTATTCATATCAAATATTCTTTCATATAGCATTGCCCTAGTTTTCAAGCTAGGATAGAATCTATCAAGCATACCTAGATCCATACTTTAGAAACAAAAAATTTCACTAATCTTACTTTTACAGAGCACAAAGCTTTCAGATCTAGAACTTTTCACTATTCTTACCTTTATCATAGCACAAAGATTACATCTTACCTCTTTTCTTCATATCTGACCTCTTTTCTTCAGATCTGACTTCTTTTCTTCAGATCTGACCTCTTTTCTAGGCATGAAGCTTCATAGGTCAAGTAAAATGTTGTGCACTAGGGAAACATATATATGCACAGATCTTTCACGGTTTCAGGTCGAATCTTTGCACAAAGCGTCTTCTTTCTTATTTCCCAACAATCACAGTTTCAGGTCCCGACAACAGAACCATTTTTTGGCACAGGGACAGACCCAGGGTTCAATGCTACAACAACGCACCAACAAAACCCTAACTACTAGCCCTTTTGGCAACACCTACGAAGCAAATGAAGTCTCACCCAAGGTAGAGGCAAGGGTGGTTGCAAGAGTCAATTGTCTGCAACCTTAGCTGGGACACAAATCTGTGATTATATTACTTAATAGAGAACTTAGCACCATCAGTTTCTTAATATGCAATCAATATCCACTTTGTTGATAGAACAGGGCTTCGCAGCATTCACAATGATCTAACGTATTCAAGCACTTATCATATGTAAATCAATCAGATCTAACAGATCAAGAACTAAGCATATTCATCTGTATCGGATCTAACATTCCCACATAGCATTAGAACTAAGCATAAGAATATCTATCTAATCATCTCAAATAAATTAGCAAATAACACATCAATGCATCAGAACAAGGAACAAAGCAGAACAACACAGTGTTTACGTGGTTCACCCCCACCCTGGGGCTACATCCATCATCTCTTCTTTATTAGCGTCTTCAATCGGTTACAAGCACAGAGCCATAAAAACCCTACTGCGCATAGGACAGAATATCTACGCAGCTCGCTAGATCCTTCTTCCTTACATTACAACACAAAGCCTCTTGCACTTAACTCTGCAAGTCTCTCACAGTCATGCACAAAGCACTTACAAGCCATGATTGCACTTAGCATACATTCACATCACATAGATCTAGCACTTAGCGCTTCCTCTCTTTTTCTTTATTTTCTTACATTGCCTATCCATCTATTTATACATACAAAATAGGCTTAAGCATGGGTGAACCCATGGGCCTACATCCCAATCCTGTTACATAATCCCAAAAAGCCAAAAAGCACCCAAAAGTGGGTCGAGATCCTGTGATCTCCACTTTGTCTTGCACTCCTCCTTAGACATGCTGTCGAAGTCCCAAAATAGGTCAATATGACCAAGAATCTCCCAAAACTTGGTCAAGGGCCAACACTTTCCCTTTATTCTTTGTTTTGGAACCAGCTGCAATTGATAGTACTGATTGTTCTCCTATCAAAGAAATATCTTTCTTGAAAACCTTTTCTAGAGAGTTCTTCTTCAATTCTCTATTTTCATGCTGTAACTATGCTATGACAAAGTGACCCTTCTTCAAATGTTCCTAGAACTCAATAATTGAAGTATCTTTGTCATCAAAGAGAATTGGTGGTATGAATTTTTTTGCGTTGTATATACAACAAGCATTCTCTTTGTTGCAGATTTTGTGCGTGGTTTACTAGGAGCTTCAATCACTTCTGGAGAGAATTGGAGTTTCTTTCCTTTCTTCTTAGTCTGCTGACTTGCTACAGGTTCTTTATTTTTTAATCCCATTTTATTAACATAACTCTCATGGATTGATGTTGCAGTTCTTTCTACTGATGAGGGTGTATTTCTCCAGCTTTGTGGGATGCTTAGAGAATCTACTGTTATGCCTGATGAATTTAGAAAAGACTCCCAATCTTGATTTCTCTTTCTCAATTCCCCTAATACTAACAGTTTGATCAAAGAAAAATGAAAAAGGTTATCATCTCCTCAATCTTTCCTTAGTTGTACTATGTCAACCATCTTTCCAAGACTTCTAAAAAGACAATATGGTAGATTCAAAGGCTTCTTACCGGTGAAGTGCATTAAGATCCTGATGTGATATTTGTAAACCTTTTCAAATATCCCTTCACAAGTAAAAACCCTCTGGATAACCCTCAACAAATCACTTTGACTTTTCAATAAAAACTCTCTGGGTATGATAGCTCCAAATTTAGAATTTCTAAATTTAGGCTTTAGAAAATCATGATAGTGATACAGATCTAACTACATACTTTTGAACCACTATCCTTCATGGGCATGTATTTTTGTTGCAGCAACGATGTTATCTTTAGAAACTTGCAACTGGAGGTTTCCCACTTTAGTCTTAGGTCCATCGAATATCTCTACAAACTCCCTCGCCACCTCTATTTTTTACCCTTGAATTTTTTCACAAAACCTAATGCAACCCACCTGTTCAAAGGATGCTTTGATTGTTGGGTCTCCGTTTACCAAATTTAAACCCTGTGGCTCAAACCTCACGATTTTACCACTTCTTATATTATTTCTTCTTCATTCAAGAGTTGTCATGATGATGGTATATGTTAACCCTATGTGAAGTGCAGATACAAAACAATAGATTGCAATTTCCTTTGTGTAGTAAAATGAGAACAGTAAACTCTGTGCAACAAATGGGAAAAATAACCTCTACACAACAAATGAAAATAGTTACCTCTGCGCAGTTCGCAGCAATAAGTAGCAACAGGAAACTCTGCACAGCAACGAACAAAAACATCTTCTACGCGATAAGCTTGACAAAGAGGTTTTGAAATCGTACATGAAGAGAAACAATCTCTTGATTCTTTCTTTACCTGGAAGAAGGATACATTTGAAAGATAACTTCAATTAAATCATGAATGATTTCTATCATACCTTTTCATTCTCCACATGAAACATTAGGAATTTGTGCAACAACTTATGTTGCGCAATGATTTTATTGATGATGCCACATGTCCTTGATAGATTCGATATCATGAAATTGTTAGAACTCTGAAAAGACTGACTCTGATAGACTAAATCTGACTGTTTTGAATGACATCATTATCCTTCATAATGACCCTTTAGTGAAACAACAACTTACATCTTGGCACAAGAGAAAAAACATAAGTTACATGGTTAAAAAAGAAAAATCTTTCCCATGACAAACCAACCTATGACTCACGATTTAAGAAAAATCATACAATATTTTTATCTAACCCAAGACATGACTTTATCCCATAATTTTATTCAAAACCTAACAACCTATTTATAGGACACTAACATAGGCTCCAATGGGAATGGAATCCTCCATGTGAGGTGCCAAAGAATAGATAGACTAGTAGCCTTATCCATTGGGCTCTTTATTTGTTGCTAACATGACTCAAACTGACTTGATATTTTATGTACAAACACACTTAGCATTAATCATCAGACCTTAGGGCCTTCTCTTTGGGATTCAAATTTTTTGAGTAGTACCAAAAACTAAATAAAATGAATATTTACAATGAAGTGGAAATATGAAATTCTTTAAGTAAAATAGTGCTTGAGAAAACTGCCATCAACAGGTCCTCCACTGGTGTGTTATCCATTGGTCTCTTGTAACATGAATGCATTATTCCCATGATATGATGCAACTTTGTATGGCCCCTTCCAAAGATTTTCAAATTTAGAATGTTTACCCTTGTCTTTGATTCTTTCATCCCATTTCAAAACCAAATCATTTATGTGGAATTCATCAGCTTTAGTTCTCCTATCAAAAACTTTCTTCATTTTGTCTTGATATAGTTGAATATTCTTAGAAACATCTTCTCTCATTTGATGAACATGAACTAATTGACTTATTCTTCTCTGAACATGGTTTGGATTGACATCTACTTCCTCCAACAGCTTCATAACTGGCATTCCAATAGTAGGAAAAATTATCTCTGTACCATAAACAAGATGAAATGGAGATGTTCCAATAGACTTCTTTTTACTCACTATGTCTGCCCAAAGTGCAGAAATTAGCTTCTCGTGCCAAGCTTTTTTGTTTTCTTGTAGTAACTTTTTGATGATCTTGATCAAACTCTTATTAGATGATTTGTCCATACCATTACCTTGTGGGTAATAGGTTGTTGAGTGACTGAGTGTGATACCATAATTATTGCAGAATTCAACTACTTTCTTAGACTTAAAAGCAACAACATTATATGTAATAATTCTTCTTGTACATCCAAACCTTGATAGAATATTTCTTTCCAGAAATTGGATGATGACCGAATCAATGGCTTGACGGGCAGGTACAACTTCTATTCATTTTGTGAAATAATATGTCGCTATCAAAATCCATCTATGTTGAGCTGAATATTAAGGATGTATTTACCTTGTGATATATAAACCCCATTGTTGGAAAGGGGCTTCTACAGAAACATGTTTCAGTGGTAAAGACAACAAATTTTTTTTTCCTTCACAAATCTAGCATTCATGACAAGTGGAAACTTTCTTATATACATCAGCAAATATAGAAGGCAAATAGAAACATGATCTCAAAATTTTATTAACTGTGGTCTTCCAATAATGATGACCTCCACAATCTCCTTCATGGAACTCTTTCCTAGTTTGTTGAGCTTCAACTTCTGTAAGACATTTCAATAATACTCTACTCGAGTCTTTCAAATAGACGGAATCATTAAGCATGCAAAAATTTATTTCCTTTTTCTTCAAAAGTATGGCTTTAGTTTTTGACAATTCAGGAGGGACCTGCAAATTTTTTAAAACAAATATAATGTCACTTTACCAATATGAATTCAAAAAATTCTGGCTTACCTAAGGAGGAGCTTCTTCTTCGATATCTTGTGAGAGATCAATAATAAAATTTACTCCCAATAACTCAAAATTTGATTGAGTCATCATTTGAGCAAGGCTTCGTCCTTTGATTAATTTTGTAGGATTAATTTCCACATTGTATTCGAACAAGGATGCAATCCAGTTACCTCTCTTTTCCTTAGGATTAGGTTGAGACAATATATTCTTCACAAAACTATTGGGAACATATGTAAGGATGTGAGAGTGTAAAACATACATCTTGAATTCTTTCAAGACATTAACTAAATCATAGGCTTGTTTCTCCATAATATTGTACTTAAAGTTGAATCTCTTAAAGACCTATTGAAAAAGGAAATAGGTTGCTCCTGGTTCTGATAATTTTTCTACATTAATACTCCTTCTATAGTGTGCTCTGAGGCAAAGGAAAAAACAATAAAATCCTTTGCGAAATCTGAGTTGATCAATACATGATATTTGGTTAAAGCTTCCTTCACTTCTTCAAAAGAATGTTTTACATCTGTTGTCCATTTTATTTCACTTCCTTTCTTCAACATGTTTGTGATATGTTTTATTATTTCGGCAAGGTAAGGGATAAACCTTCTCAAAAAAATTACCCTACCTAAAAAGGACTGTACCTCTTTTTTCTCCTTGGAATACTGATTTTATATATTGCAGCCACTCTGTTAGGATCAATTTTTATTCCATCTCTTGAAATTATGTGTCTAAAGAGTTTACCTTCTTGCACAACAAAATTTGACTTTTTTGGGTTGAGAGAGATCCCAAATTTTCTGCATTTCTCAAACACATGTTTCAAATGTTGTAAATTTTAACTGTCATAATATGAATACACAACTATATCATCCAAATAAATCACAATAAATTTATCTTTCTCTTCAGCAAATTCTATGTCCATAGCCCTCTGGAAATTTTCCCCTGCATTCATGAGTTCGAAAGGCATCTTTGCATACATAAAAGTTCCCCATGGGGTTGTAAATGTTTTCTTCTCTTGATCCAGGTGCACCATGATCTGGTTGTATCTAGAAAACCCATCCAATATTGACATTCTCTGGGAGTCCACAATCTTTTGTAGGATGTGATCCATTTTCAGCAAAGGATAATTGTATTTAAGAGAAACTCTATTCAAATTTATAAAATCTATACAAAGCCTTATATCTTCATTTTTGTTTCTAACAAGTACAAGGTTAGCTAGCCATTTGGAGAATCTCAAAGAAACAATTATCTTGGCATCAAATAACTTCCTTATTTATTTCTCAATGAGTGGAAACAAGAGTGGATTTATTCTTCTCAATTTGTGTCTAAAAGGTTTATGACGTTCTTTGATTGGTATTGTATGTTGAATGATGCCTTTATCATAAGCCTTTAGATCTTCATAACTCCAAGAAAACACATAAAAAAATAGTCTCATTAATTCAAGATATTTCTTTCTGTTTTCAGATGACAAAGACTTAGACAACTTGAAAATTTTATGTTCTTTATGAGTCCCTATATTAAAATCATCAACTTCACTCTCGTTTGGGCTTACCTTGGGATTTTCAGCCACATCATCTTCATCAAAAAAAAATTCAAGAGGCACAAGAGCCTTCGGAATTGTATTGTTCTTTAGTTGAATAATATCTCTCCTTGCTATCTGATTTTCATACCCATCTGAGACTGATACAAGATTTTCATTTTCATCTTCATCATAAAAATTTTCTTCATCAATTTGAACATTTTCATACTCTTCTTTTGACTGCAAAAATATGATAATTTGTTTGTCATATTCAAAAAATTGCCAGTGTTTAACATTATCTGGAATAGATGGCCTGCGTTTTACTTCAATTTCATATTTCTTGTTGGGATAAATTGGAATTTTAAAAATGCTATCTGATGTGGCAAGAGAATGTGCAATCTGATTTTGTTCTCATGGTACCACTGGAATGTTATGTTCAGAGAAATTTTCAAGCAAATCCAGGACCAAATTCCTATAGGTTCTCATTCTAGGATAGTTTGTTTGATATGTACCTTTAATCTGGTTGATTATAAGCTCTGATTCACCATGCACATATATCTTCTTAGATTTTAAATCCTTTAAAACCCCAATCCCAAAATGAGATCTTCATAATCAGCCATATTATTTGTACAATCAAAATCCAATTTATAAGAACACAGTTTTGAAGTAGTATCTGGAGAAATAATCCAAACACCAGCTCATGTACCCTCTTTCTTGACTTTTCCATCAAAATCCATATTCCACACACCTTCATCCTCTTTATTTGTCTTTTATGAAACTAATTTTATTTGTTGATCCTTTGAAACAATCTGATCATCTTCTTCAGAACACAAATCATTATAGAAAATAAAAGATCCAATGTCAGTATCAATAGAATAAACAGGGTGATTGTTGGGTTTTTCTTTTCTTCTCACCATGTATTTCAAATGAACCTCCTTGTATAACCTTCTATCATGACCAAATACTGGCACTGTGGCATAAGACATGTCCATTTGCAAGGTACCCTTGAGTTTAGCAACCCATGATCTTGATAGTAACATACCAAATTTAGGAGGAATGTCTGCCACAACTACATCCATTATCATAGTTTTTGATGGGATATGAACTAAAGTAACAACCATATATTTGATTAAACCTTCACATTTCACCTTTCTTGTATCAAAGGAAAACAAATCCTTGTATGGTCTACTGATATCCAAACCCAATTCTTCCATAATCACCTTTGGCATCAGGTTGTGATATGCTCCTGAATCTAACATTGCATTATGAAGAATTACATTATGGATGTTTAGGCTGACATAGAACGGAGGTACATCATCATCATTGCCAATTTCCTCAACCTGGGGACCGAATAAAATAGCAGGATGATCATATTTTACATTGAGGGTGTCTGAAGTCTTCTCCATTTTAAGCATCTTTACAATATGAGTTTTTTATTCCGTATTTCTGATCAACTCATTAAATGGAAAATAGATCTTAATTTTTACCATTTCATTTTCAAAATTGAAGGATGGTGGGGCCTTTTCTAATTCTTTAGGAATTTCTTCTCTTCTTACATATAGAACATCTCTAGTAGGATATTCTTTTTGTCTAGAAGGATCTTATTTCTGTCTTCCTTTATTTGATGTATCCTTATTTGGAAAAAAAAAATCTTGATGACTGGAAGAAGATATGTCAGCTCTAGGATCCTTTGGAGTACTTGGAACAATTTTTTTATTTCGGAGGTTATATTGTTTTTGGAATTCCATGATGGAATTTTGATATCCTTTCCTGTAATATTCTTTCTCATTTAGTTCCTCATCTTGCATAAACATATCATGTTCTTCTTTATTTAAGTAAAGTTGTGACCCTTCTATACCAAAATAATGAATATCTTCATAAGGTTCCTCAAATAATGTTGCAACATAATTATTTTGGAAAGGAGGTCTGACAAGATGATCAACTAAAATTCTTTGTTCTCTCTATCCTATCTGAGGAACTGGAGGTCTCCTGAAATTTTGATTTCTGGCTTGAAAATCATGGGGCTTATCATCCAATGACAAATTTTCTACCAGTTTATCCATAGTTTTCACCATTAAATAAAATTTTCCATATGAACCTTGAGAAGTAGAAGGCAATGTTTCTTCTTTATCTTTCTTTCTATCATCTTCTATTTGGAGCATGATCTTCCCTGATACAACTAAATTCACTTCCACTTCGATTGCGTCATTCATCATATCAGTCAAAGAGGTGGACCTTCTTTCTTTTAGTAAAAAGGAAAATTCACTCTCGAATGCATCAACATAATGGAGTTGAGCATCTCCTGGGGGAGTATTTAATTGATTAGGAATGGAGTTATAGACCCTCATAAATATAATAGAAAAATCTTGCACTATCTCAACCGACAGTCTCTTTAAATGATTGTATTGTGTCAATAACTGCAAAGGATTTTTCTTACTTCCCCATCTCCCAAGAAAAAGAGTTTCAAAATTTTCAAGGTTAGGAATGTTGTTCCTTGGGAGAGCTTGAAACCATTTCCTAACTTCTCCTGAAAAAATTTGTGCAAATAACCTCATCTTGACATCCTCGTCATCCACTTCTTCAAGATCTATGAAATCAATGAAGCTATCTAAATGTTGTTGGGCTGTTACATTTCCTTCTGCATCAATTGTTTGATTCTTTGTGCATAGTTCTGTGGTAGATCATGAAGTGCAACAGGGATAACTAATGGGGAAAATATTACTGCCATAACTCTAGGAGGAGTTTGACCTAACTGTATGATTTGATTGGGAATTACTGCAACAGGGATAGGAACAATAGGAATAAAAGTTTGAAATTTCTTCTTGTCAAATACGATTTCAGCCAAATCAAATTCTGACTTGGATATAAATAAGCACTGCTCAAACTTTATTTAAAATTTAAGGTCATCAATGATTTCTACTCCACCTTGAGGCAATGACAAAACTCTATCCAGAAAAACACCTGATTGAGTTGCTTTTTTGTTAATATTGCGCAAAATTCCTTCTAGGTTGTCAATGGCTTGAGGAGGATCTAGATCTGGATGATGCCTTGTGTATTTTATTTGGGTAGGCAGGATTCTGTAACAAAATTCATCTTCAACAACTGCTCTTCAATTTTGGAGTCACCAGAGTGAAAATTCAGCCAGAGCTGTATCCAGTTCACTGTCACTCTCAAGAACTAGTTTTAGAATTTTTTTGTCATTTTCCCAGGGAAATTTTCACCTTCGCTCCCTAACAACGATGCCAAAATGTTATCTCTCTGTAATTTCCTTGGTTGAGGGGTGCAATAGGTACATAAGTAACCTTAAAACAAGCTTGGGGCTGGAAGCTAGCCCTTCCAACCAAAGAGGGCTCTCTCTCTCTCTCTTCAAATTAATCGCTAAAAGGGTTAATTTGGTTTAACTCAAAGGCTAGATCTCTAAGAAAATGAATTTATAGGGTTGGTGGAAATATGAACAGAAAGTACATTGGGCTATGGAGTCACTAAAATCAAATTCGATAAAACTTGTTGGATACTTGGTAAATTTGAGAAAAAATTGAACAGAGGAAAGATAGAAAATGATATTGTAAGCCAAATATAAATATTTGTAGATAGCATATTACAAAGAAAACAATAATCCTTCAAGGCATCTAACAAGGATGAATCTTGATGAAATTATAATGGAAAAACAATCTGAACTACATGAAACAAAGCATCTGATAAAGATGAGTTATGATACATATACATCACATCAACATAGATAAGAAGCCTTGCAAAATCAATTATAAGACATGAAAACGAAGATTAAGAAATCACATGCATAAAATATCACAATCACATGTATCTCTGTGGTCAAAACTTAAGGAATTCTGATCCAACAATTTTGATAAACAACAAAGAAAAATTACAATATGTTCAATAGTATTCCCTTACACGTTTTCCAACAACTTTATTTTCATGGCTTCCTGAATATATAAAAAATCATATGTATATAATGTCAAATTCGGATTCAACTATGATCCTAAAAATGGTGCTAACAGTTGCACATAATCAGCATGAAATCTTTAATGGACCACCTAAAAGGAGTCGAATAGACTCATTTAATTTAAACCATAAAAAATTGACATGACAATAAATGAAACCAAAAATTCTGATTTCCACTTCCGATGTTTGTCGAAGATGAGCTGGCACATTTTTCGAAACATTCAAGCTGAGCTGAAGATGTTCTAGTAATTTTTTCACTATTGCGCAGTAAGTCCGTTGTGCGACGCAGGAAAAATACAACAGAATTTGTGAAGCAACTGGTAATCATAGTTGCACAACAAAGTTGTTGTGTAACTTTATGTGAGATTTTCCAAAAATAAGTCAAAATGGGAAAATGACAAAAATGTGTCAATTCGAGTTTTAGTGGTTCATTTCTCTGTTGCTTCAGCTAGCAAATCAAGTTTTCCCTTCTTTCTAATCTCCATCTGTTGCACTGGGATTCTCTCTTGATGTTGCAACTTCTTAGTTGAGGACCTTGTTAAGGGTGCATTATGTTGAGGAATATCCTTTACCTTTGGAGTCTGTTCTATTTCTTTCCCTTTATTCTTTGTTTTGGAACCAGTTGAAATTGATAGTACTGACTATTATCCTATCACATACATATCTTTCTTGAAAACCTTTTCTAGAGACTTCTTCTTCAATTCTCTATTTTCATGTTGTAACTATGCAATGACAAAGTCAACCTTCTTCAAATATTCCTGCAACTCAATAATTAAAGTATTTTTGTCATCAAAGAGAATTGATGGCATGAATTTTTCTGGAGTCTCACTAGTTTCCTGCACTGCATGTAAAACATGCATTCTCTTTGCTGCAGATTTGGTGTGCGGTTTACTAGGAGCTTCAATCACTTCTGGAGAGAATTGGAGATTCTTTCTTTTTTTCTTAGCCTACTAACTTGCTACAGGTTCTTCAGTTTTTCCTCCCCTTTTCTTAACAGAACTCTTAGGGATTGATGTTGTAGTTCTTTCTACTGATGAGGGTGTATTTCTCCATTTTTGTGGGTTGCTTAGGGAATCTACTACTATGCCTAATGAATTTAGAAAAGACTCCCAGTCTTTATTTCTCTTTCTCAATTCCTATAATACTAACAATTTGATCAAATAAAAATGAAAAAGGATAGCATCTCCTTGCTCTTTCCTCAGTTGTACTCTATCAACCATATTTCCAAGACTTCTGAAAGGATAATATGGTAGATTCAAAGGATTCTTACTGGTGAAGTGCATTAAGAGGCTGATGTGATATTTTTAAACCTTGTCAAATCTCCCTTCACATGTAAAAAAACTTTGGATAACCCTCAACAAATCACTGTGACTTTTCAATAAAAACTCTTTGGGTATGATAGCTCCAAATTTAGAATTTCTAAATTCATGCTTCAAAAAATCATGATAGTGTGACAGATCTAACTGCATACCTTTGAACCATTGTTCTCGATTGAAATGGATTTTTGTTGCAGCAACGATGCTATCTTCAAAATCTTACAAATAGAGGTTTCCCACTTTAGTCTTAGCACCATCGAAATTATCTGCAAACTCCCTCGTCACCTGTCTATTGTACCCCTAAAAATTTTCACAAAACCTGATGCAACCCACTTGTTCAAAGGATTCTCTGATTGTTGGGTCTGTGATTCCAAATTTAAACCTTGTTGCTCAAACATCACGATTTCACTGCTTCTTATATTCTTTCTTCTTCGTTCAGTAGTTGTCCTGATGCTAGTATATGTTAACCCTGTGTGAACTGCAGGTGTGCAACAATAGATTGCAATTTCCTCTACGTGGTAAAATGAGAACAGTAACCTCTGTGAAACAAAGGAGAGAAATAACCTTTGTGAATCAAATCAAAATAGTTCCCTCTGCACAGTGCGCATTAAAAAGTAGCAACAGGAAACTCTGCGCAACAATGAACAACAGTGTCTTCTATGCAATAAGCTTGGACGAGAGGTTTTGAAATCGTAGATGAAGAGAAACAATCTCTTGATGCTTTATTTACCTGGAAGGAGGATACATTTGAAAGATAACTTCATTTAAATCATGAAATATTTCTATCATGCCTCTTGATTTTCCACACGTAACATTAGGACGTCGTGAAAAAACTTGCATTGCATAATGATTTTATTGATGATGCCACATATCCTTGATAGATTCGATATCATGAAATCGTTAGAAATCTGACAAGATTGACTCTAATAGACTAACTCTGTCTGCTTTTAAATGACATCATGATCCTTCATAATGACTCTTTAGCGACACGACAACCCAAATCTTGGAACAAGAGAAAAAACATAAGTTGCATGGTTAAAAAAGAAAAATATTTCCCATGACAAACCAACCTATGACTCATGATTTAAGAAAAAATCATACAATTTTTTTATCTAACCCAAGACATGACTTTATCCCATAATTTTATTCAAAACCCAACAACCTATGTATAGGACACTAACAACCAGGACACCACAAAAAAATGGAGTCATCGAAAGGAAGAATATGACAGTACAGGAAATGTCTCAAACTATGTTAATGGATTCCAAGTTGACATACGTCTTTTGGGCACCTGAAGTGCATACAATAGTTCACATTCAAAACAAAGGAATGCTAAAAAAAATGATGATAAAAGTCCTTATGAGATATGGAAAGGAACATCAGTGAATGTGAAGCACTTCTGAGCATTTGGAAGAAAATGGTACATTAAAAGAGAAGATGGAAAAATGGGAAAGTTTGATTCTCGTGTTGAGAAAGGTATACTTGTTGGGTACTCTAGCAAAAGGAAAGCATACAAATGATTCAATCTAAGGATAAACAAAATTGTGGAAAACATCAATGTGATGTTTGATGAGATAGGTGGATGAAGGATAAAATAAGAATGAAATGACTCATTGGAACAAGTTCACGAAGAAGAAATAAAGGAAGAATAAGTAGCAGAAGAGGAAGAAGAAGAATAGAAGCTAGAAGAGGAATAGCAGGAACAACAAGATATTCAAGTACCCCAAAGAAACCTAGAAGATGAATGCAGAAGAATCATCCATTAGGTTAGGTTATCAGGAACATATATGCATGAGTTGAAACTAGAAGAAGAATCCGTTCACCAAAACAGCTGCAATTAGCACTACTATCCAAAATTGAGCCAAGCAATTTTGACGAAGACAGAAAGGATGAATTTTGGATCAAAGCCATGGATGAAGAGTTAGATTAGATAGATAAGAATGACACTTGGGAATTGGTTCCAAGGCCAAGGAAAAAGAATGTGATCAATAAAAAGTGGGTCTTCAGAAACAAATTGAACGAAGATGGGCAGGTTACGAGGAATAAAGAAAGATTGGCATGTAAAGGATATACTCAAGTTGAGGGTATATAACTTGAAGAGATGTTTTCCCCAATTTATAGAATGGAAGCAATTAGATTGATCCTATCGTATGCATTCTCCAAGAATATTATAGTGTATCATATGGATGTGAAATCAACCTTCCTAAATGAGGATCTAGAGGAAGAAGTATACATAGAGAAACCAGAAAGGTTTTAGTTGTCGTAGAATCAAGATTATATTTTCAAGTTGAAGAAGGCCATGTATGGTCTTAAATAGGCCCCCAGAGCATGATATTCTAGAATGGAAAAATACTTACAGTATCAAGGGTTGAGGAAAGGGAATGCAGATAGAAACCTCTACATCAAGGTACATCAAGATAGTAATTTGTTAATTGAAGTTTATGTTGATGATATTATCTTTCGTAGTGATGATGATAGGATGAGACAAACATTTGAAAAGGATATGAAGGATGAGTTTGAAATGTCATTACTTGGATAATTATCTTTATTTTTGGGTCTTCATATATGTCAAAGCAATCAACACATTTTTATCTCTCAAACCAAGTATATCAGAGAAATGCTAAAGAGGTTCGGAATGGAAGACTGCAAACCAGTTAGCACTCCTATGCAAACCAATTGCAAGCTAAGTAAAGATGATGATTCAAAAGCTACATATCAGAGGAAGTATAGGTCAATGATTGGCATATTACTTTATGTGACAACTTCTAGACCAGATGTGATGAAGGAAGTCGGACATGTAGCATGATTTCAAGAAGGACCAAAGGAATCACATGTTTTGGAAGTTAAGAGGAAATTTAGATATCCCAAGGGTACAAAAGAGTTTGTATTATGGTATCCAAAAGGAAAGGATGTATCACTTATTGCCTACACAGATGCAAATTGGGAAGGTTGCATTGATGACCGAAGAAGTACTAGTGGAGAAGAATCCTACTTGGGTTAGTGTTTGGTATATTGGCGAAGCAATAAACATTCATCAGTATCATTGTCTATAGCCGAAGCAGAGTATATTGCAGCAACAACATGTTGTACACAGGTTTTATGGATGAAACAAATATTGAAAAATATACAGGTTGAGTATAATGAGCCCATTCCAATATATTATGATAACACAAGCACCATCAGTATCTCAAAGAATCTAGTGATGCACTCCAAGATGAAGAACATTTAAATCAAGTTTCATTTTCTACAGGAACAGGTTGCAGAGAAGAACATTCGAGTTGACTATGTTAGGACCAAAGAACAGATTGCAGATATCTTTACAAAACTACTTCCAAGAGAATTTGTTGTGTATCTTTGCCAAAAAATCATAATAGTTTCTTGCCCGCAATGAATTTTGAATTCTATTCTTATATGTCATATATTTACATGAGGAAGAACCATGAAGAGGACAGAGGATTGTTTAGATAGGGGGAGAATCCCCAAGGAGATTTTACATGGGGGGAACAACCCCGACAGAGGATTTACCTTTTCCATTGATGGAAAAGGGGGAGAGATTCATCAGATTCATGGAGAGAGAGAACATAGGCACGATTCCAAAAGGAGTGATGGTCATAGGGGGAGCATGAATGACATAACTTTAGTATTGCAGTAGAGTGTTGCAATCAATGCCAAAGGGGGAGATTGTTGATTAATTGGGTTGGTTGTCATTGATGTCAACCCTTGAAGAAAATCGGGTATAAAATTATGGTAGACCCAATAATGTGGTTAGGGAACCACATTTGTTTGAGGAATAATATAATGAAGATCAATGAATTTGCAGGTGAGACTATTCTAGATGGATAGTACATGTCTTGTCATTTCCGGTGATATGTGGTACACCATGTAGTTCCTCACGATTGAGGAGATATGTATTAGTAAAGTTGAAGAACCCTCATGAGTTATATAGAAGCCCCTAGAAGGTCAAATAAGTAAAATTATTCTAGAAACTTCTAGAAGAAGTTTACTAGTCAAAGTGGTTTTAACTAGGAGTTAATCATGAGTTAAATTGTTTCAAAAAGAAAAAAATTAAAAATAAATTAGTTGCAACTAGAAGTGGTGAGTTTACTATTTGTGGATAAAGTGGTTGCAAGTGGGAAAAGTAGTTAAAAGTGGGTTAGACATAAAATAAGGAAGTTGGGTAAAATAGTTAGAAGATAACCCCTTAGCACCTAGTTACAACAACTTTAACTAGCACCTAGTTTGAGCACATTGAATATATATTTTGTGAAATGTTATGGAAAGGTATCATTGACAAATATATAGTAGTGAGTGTTAGGGACTGAACCTCCCTAACCCATCACGTAGGTAGAATAATATAATTCCATGTAATACAGACCAATATTAATAATGCCTAGCAATAAGGAGGAATAAGTCAAATGTAAGAAGACCTAATAGAAGCTTTCTCTTCTAGAAGGATCTTCCCTAGATTATTCTTTTGGATAGTATAAATAGGAATAAAGGGTATGAGAAATCTTGTCTTGGAGATTACTGTAATAGAGCTCTGCTCTACTGGAGGTTGCCCCCTCGAAGAGGCAAGTGAACATTGCTATCATTAATCAAGGTGCTCTTTCTAGTGTTGTTCTTATTCTGGTATTGTTCTGGTTATATTATTGTTTCTCTTCCATTTCTATGTGAAAATATTTCTATTTTGAATACTATTTTATATCTGGAATACTACAAGTGGTATCAGAGCACCTTCCTCGACAAAAAATTGTGGGTTAAATTTTCTAGGGTAGAGACGTATTTCGACGTCTTAAATCTACAAAGATCTATCGTTACATGCATAAACCCATGGTAGAGGAGTCATACACATAGGAAATACAGGAGGTACTTAAGAGCACATCTGTTGGCCACCCTTGTAACTCCTGTTGGTACCCCTTCGAGTGGTAGCGCATCAGACAACACCTCTATATTGATCGACCTATATCGCCTAAATCCATCCATAGATAAATCGATCGATTGCTTGACTTCTATAGTGAGACCAAGAACAACACTTAGGAACATACTGTCTAATACTTGGGTAGTCGAGTAGTAAGGCTAAGGGCATGGTTTAGCCTCCTTAGTTGGTGCCATGAGATATTGGGCCAAGTACTACTATTGAAACATGCACATATATCATAGAGTTATAGAACAAGGAAAACCCTTGTCTATAGAAACCTTGAATATCCTACCCCTAGCAACAGAGAAAAAAAAAACCATAACAAACAAGATATGTTTTTGCGCAACTGTGCCTTCTGCATTCTGGTTGTGATATTACTACACATTTCTTCTTGTTAATCATTTGGGAATTTCATCACTACAATATTATTCAGGCTAGAGTATAACTCCGCAGGGGTAGTAAAAAAAAAGAAATAAGAGTATATCGGTCTCTTCGACACACTTATTTGGGACCTATTCCACTCAATTCCTCTTTTCGCCCTGACTCTAGTGATACCTATCATTTTTAACACAATTTTGTTTTTGGACCTGACCCTTCTCCGACACCCTTATTTGGCCCCTATCCCATTAGATACTCCTTGTTACCCTAATTGGAGTGGTACCTATCATTTGACACCCTTCTTCTCTGTGGTCCCACCCACCCCTTCAGACCCCTTTTGTTTCCCCTATACCATTTTCCTGCCCATTTTTCCAAATGGCTACCACAAGAGCCCAAGGACTCAATACCTTGATTGATGACACCCACTAAAACCAGGAAGACATTAAGACTATCAATTACAAGCTTATCTTAATCAATTCAGCTATTGAAGTCCTCAAGGAACAATGTTCCTACATCAAATACCTCAAAGACCTCAAATCCACCTTTGAACACTTCATGGGTCGTTCCCATAACCCTTCCTCTTTTGAACATCCATATGATCAAGATGACCATGACTCTTTCCATTACCAAGGTCCTCATACTACCCACTTTTCTTGAGACCTCCTCCCTCCTAGAATTGAAGTGAAAAAATTTGATGGATCAGATCCCACAAGCCGGGTCACCCAAATGTAACATTATTTCTATTTGCATGGCATTACTAATCATTTAGCCAAGATTCGTTATGGTGTCCTACATCTAGATCATGAACGATGGAAATGGTGGAAATGGCGAAAAAAGGCATGCCAAGGGTATGTTGCTTGGACAAAGCTTGTGGCCAAACTTTATGACCACTTTGATTCTTACATGCATTATTTAGGTCATTTGAAAAATTTAAAGTAGTCTGGGATAGTAGAAGACTTTATTTCTGCATTTGAGCACTTGGCTTTCATAACATAGGGCATTTCATATGCTTTCTTTATGGAATGTTTTATCAGTTGCCTTAAATATGAAATGTGTTCCCATGTTCTCATGGCACGCCCAGAGACTTGGTTTGAAGCTACCCAATGAGCCATGTAAGAACAATAGATTGTATCCTCCCAGACCCATAAACTCTCCTTTCCTCCTCGCCCTAAACCCACCAATTATGCCCCTTCTGCAACTCCCCTCAAGATCCAAAATTTAACCAAGGCTGAAATGGATGAACGTCAAGTCAAGGGTATTTGTTATAATTGTGATGACAAATATTTTCACAGGCACAAGTGTAAGGAACAAAACCTTTTTATGGATGTGACTGAGGATATTTATGAAGAATGTGTTGTTGTTCTGCCTGTGGAGTAACTACCACTGCCATCTTATATGACCCCACCATTTGATCCACCGGACATTGACCCAGTGATTTCACTTAATACCCTCACTGGCTTCTCTTCTCCCCATACTCTCAAATTAAATGGTTACATAAAAAATAGGAAATTCATCATCCTTTTGGATAGTCGTAGCACCCATAATTTCATTCATCGTTGCATTTCCTAAGAAGTCAATTGTTACATCTGTGTTGTCGATAATTTTCAAATCATGATTGCCAATCGAGGTTCCATGGAATGTGGAGATAGATTTGAAAATGTGTGACTCCAAATTGGTCAGTATCACCTGAAATCCCATTTGTTTTCTATATACATGGGTGGTTGTGACATTTTTCTTGGTGTCGAATGGTTACGCACTCTAAGCCATATTCTCATGCATTTTAAGGACTTAACCATGCAATTTCAACATGAGGGACAACAGTATAAGTTCCAAGGCATCATAGTAGGCTCCCTTGAGATCATTAGTTCCCATCACATGGAAAAGCTCCTCAAAAAAGTTCATTCGTGCATTATATCCCAACTCCACTCCATTCATGTTGTTGAGACACCTTTTATGCATCTCAATCTCCAATATATCCTTTTCCACCACCAAGTTGTTCTTATCACTCCCAAAGAACTTCCTTCTTCCCATGGAGTGTTTGATCATGTTGCCATTGATGCCAATGGTTTGATTGATTGATGTCAAGTTATTGATTGATACCAAAGTAATGATTGATTGATGATTGATGTCAAATATAATATGTATTGTCCTAGATGAAGATGGATCAATGAGTTGTCATTGATACATGATGCAAAGATGAAGATGGATTGATGTGATTTCTTTGATATATGATGCATAGTTAGTATTATCATGGTTCATAAGGTACAAAAATAGATGAACTCCAAAATGGTCCCCTTGTGGTGAAATCCCTCACGAGAAGACACTTTACAGTTGATTTATCCTAGAAGAATGGTTGGAGAACCCATGTTTGATTGTTGAATAATGAGATGGAGATCAATGAAGTTGTTGGTGAAACTATCCTAGATGAATAGTTCTTGTTGTGCCATTTCTGGTGGTATGTGAAATGTCACATAACTCCTCATGGTTTGAGAGTTATGGCCTTACGAAGTTGGAGGACCCTCATATGAAGGATTGAAGCCCCAAAAGGTCAAAGAAGTCAAAGTGCTTGAAAAGAAGAAATCATTATTTAAATGATAAAGTAAAGTGACAAATCAAAGAAGATTTTTTAAATGATAAAGAGAGGTGACAAAGTCAAAGAGGAATATTTAAATGATAAAGTGATGGAGAACTTTCTAATTATGGAAAGTGGTTAACCCTAAAATGAGGAAAATAGGTTAAGTGACCTAGAAGTGGGTTAAGTGCCCTAGAAGATGAAGAGTATAAATAAGAGGCAAGGATATCTTGTGAAAAGTACATTTTTGGGAGTATCTCTTGTGTATCTCTTGAACAAGTATTGAATATCTATTCTAAGAGAGAGAAGATCTGGAGGATCTCATGGACACATCAAAGTTTCGGCAATGTCTGAGATAACGATGGAAAAAGTTTCGAAGGTTCAGAAACCCTAGTTTCTGAGGTGTACGCGGGATACAATGAGCCAGGGCACGTACATACACGGGCTGTATGAAGACATGACATGTACAATGGATGAAGTGATGGAGATTGGTGTGAGAGTTGATGCCAAGTTACAAATCTGCACTCTATGGGCTCAGATATGTCACTGAGACTCTGGTATGGTTATATTATTGTCTTGATGGATACTATTGTTTGTTGTGTGGTAAATTCTTAAGCCATTCTTGGTATGGCTATTGTGATTTGGTTTGTGTTGGTTGATGGAGTGAGCAACACTCTTGTGATTCAGTGTTAATATGATTTGCTATAGTATTGAATAGTGCTTGTCATGCCATTTCTGGTGGTATGTGAAATGTCACATAACTCCTCATGGTTTGAGGATTATGACCTTACGAAGTTGGAGGACTCTCATATGAAAGATTGAAGCCCCAAAATGTTAAAGAAGTGAAAGTGCTTGAAAAGAAGAAATCATTATTTAAATGAGAAAGTAAAGTCACAAATCAAACAAGATTATTTAAATGATAAACAGAGGTGATAAAGTCAAAGAGGAATATTTAAATGATAAAGTAATGGAGACCTTTCTAATTATGGAAAGTGGTTAACCCTAAAAATGAGGAAAATAGGTTAAGTGACCTATAAATGGGTTAAGTGTCCTAGAAATAGGTTAAGTGACCTATAAATGGGTTAAGTGACCTAGAAATAGGTTAAGTGACCTAGAAATGGGTTATGTGACCTAGAAGATGGAGAGTATAAATAAGAGGCAAGGCTCTCTCATTTTAAATTACACTTGAGAATATTGAATATCTATAGGTGACTAAGGTAACCAAAGGATATCTAAGCCGAATTTCAGAGGGAAGGTGAAGAAAATAAGGTCGGAATTCAAGGGAGGATAAATTATTTTGATGATGTTTTCTAAGGTATGTTATTTACAGTTCATCTCACCATGTTCGCAATAACCTTTTTTATAGAATGATTCAGACCGTAAAATTCCTAGGCCATTGAGAAAACATATACAAGTATCTATGGTAAAAAATTCAGCTTGTGGGTCGTTGTATTTTTGGAGTTACACTCTGTGTAAAATAGGGTTTGTGGCTAGTCCTAAAACTAGTCTAAAACAGGTGTTTCGGGTAAAAACATCATAAATTCTTCATAACAGATCCCAATTCAATAAGAAAAAATGTGTTGGTTATATTACAGTCTTTAGTATTCTATGTAACATTTTCAGATCCATTCAACAAATATTTCGTGTTGGGCACGCTCTACAAGGTCGCTCTCTAGAATAAGGCAGAATTCAGCAAAGTATGTCATTTTTTCTATAATTCATTTTCTGAGAGGTTCCAAGTAGTGACACCTGGAGGAATTTCATAAAACACACTAAATAACATTGTGTATAATTTCGAGATCTTTATTCATTACAGGTACATATTTATGATTATTTCAAGTTAGGGTTGTTGACTAATCCCAAACTAGTCATGTGAGACTAAAGAATAATTTGATGAAAATGCTAGTCTCTTGTTGTGAAAGTTAAGGAAGGTTTGCAAGTAAGTGATCATATACACCAGGTCTATTACAGAGTTACAAATCATATTTAGATGATGAAATTGATGAGGGATTTTGGTTAAGGTACATGTTGGGTACATGGTTGAGACAAGTAGTTGATGAGTTGGCACATACATGAGGTGTATAGTTGATGATGTTGGTACATATTGATGAGTCATAGTTGATGAGGAGTTGATACATGATTGGTACATACTTGGTACATGGTTGGAGGCACTTGTTAGTAGTATTGTTGAAACATGGTTTATGGATGATGCAACATACTTGTATTGGTATATTATTAGAAGCACATATTGATCTTGGTGATGATTATGAGTTGTTGTGTTATGTTTGGTTGATGCACATCTTTGAGAGTTCTCTTGGTGATTGATCTTGGTGAGTAGATCTGATTTGGTTGATAATATTGATGAGAGAGGTTGTTTGGACAGGTTGTTGTGACATGTTATTTGTACAGGTTTGGTGCATGGTTGATGCACTTGTTCATGGTATAGGTTTTGTACAGGTTTGGTACATGGTTGATGCACTTATTCATGGTACATGTTTTATATAGGCTTGGTGCATGGTTGATGCACTTATTCATGGTACAGGTTTTGTATAGGTTGGTGCATGGTTGATGCACTTGTTTATGGTACAGGTTGATTACAGGTTGATTGGTATAGGTTTATGGCAGTATATCTCACAGTGATAGTGTGATAGTGGTTCCATCATTCTACTTATACGTAAGGGTGGTTGGACGAGGCAAGGACAGGTGGTTATAGACACCTTCTGGTTGTAGCCAAAGAACATAGGGGGTTATAGCCTCCTTCCAGTTGTAGCTAGAGAATTGGGGAGTTGGAGCTTCCCTCAGGTTGTAGCATGAGAAACTAGAGCATTAGAGCCTCCTTCCAGTTACAGCTGGAAAACAAACGAAGTTGGTTCTTCCAATCAATGTAATTCTTCAAGACATATAAGAAAAAGCACTATGTGGTTTTCTCCCACTTTGAGTTTCCACATAAAACACTAGTGTATTATGTATGTGTATGATTATTCATTTGTTCATTGCTTATTTAATCTGCAGTTATTGGATGATAATGCTACATTGATATAACACTTGGATTATATGGTTAAAAAGGATTAAATTTATCTATTACTAATTCACCCCCCCTCTCAGTAATCCAACATGGATTCCATGATCATTCCATCCCTCTCATCCCGGGAAGTATTCCTCCCAATTTTCGGCCTTATCGTCATCCCTTTGCCCAGAATAATGAAGTTGAGAAAATTGTTCATGAATTACTACAAGTCAGTTTTATCCATCCCAGTACTATCCCCTATTCTTCCCCTGTGGTCATGGCACTCAAGAAAGAAGGTACTTGGCACATGTATCCTAATTTTCATTCCCTTAACAAACTCACAATCAAAGACAAATTACCCATTCCTATCATTGATGACCTCTTGGATGAGTTGAGTGTTGCTCAATGCTTCACCAAATTAGATCTACATTCTAGCTACCACCAGATCTGTATGAAAGACAAAGACATTCCAAAAACTAAATTTCATACTCATGTGGGTCATTATGAATTCCTGTTATTGCCCTTTGGATTGTGTAATTCTCCTTCCACTTTCCAAATTATTATGAATCATGTCTTCCGTCCTTTTCTCCATCATTTTGTCTTAGTTTTCTTTGATGATATTCTCATCTATAGTAAAACTTGGCCATCCCATCTCTTCCATCTAAATTAAGTTCTCCATTTACTCTCTAAGGACCAAATTTTCCTCAAACAATCTAAATGCTCCTTTGGTGTCTCAAAAGTGGAATACCTGGGATATATTGTCGGCCAGGATGGTGTTCGAGTGGATCCTAAGAAAATTGAATCTATGCAGGATTGGCCTCACCCTAAAACTCTTAAGAGATTGCCTGGGTTTTTGGGTTTAACGAGATATTATAGGAAGTTTTTTCGGAATTATGTAAAAATTGCAGCTCCTCTCAATTATCTCCTTAAAAATAATGCTTTCACTTGGACTTTAGCTATGAATCAAGCCTTCCAAGCCTTGAAATATGCTATGTGCTCAAACCTTGTCCTAGATCTTACCAACTTCACAAAGACATTCATATTGGAATGTGATGCTTCCAAGAAAGGAATTGGAGCCATCCTCATGCAAGATGGCAGGCCTTTGGCCTTTGGCCAATCCATTTATGAAAAGGAAATGTTAACTATTATGCATGTTGTGTATCTCTGGCATTTGTTGGGCCTCAAAATAGTCCCTATTCTCACTCCATTATTCACCAATACCTTCACATTACTTCCATGTTACCTTCATGTCACTTTCATTCCACCTCCACATCATTACATTTATCTCATAATTGGGTTATAACTATGCTTTTCCCAAATTTATTAATTCTTAGCATTTTTAAGTGGATTTGTGGTTAAACTTTAGAAAATAATATACTTATACTTATACCTAACAATTAGAATGAGTTTGGTGACATGTGTAGGTGATTTGGAAGCTTCCAAGACTCTCTTATGTGGCCTCCAATACTCAAATTCGAATTCCCTTCAAGATATGGAAGGAGATTTGGATAAAGGTCAAAGAGGATATGTGTCTCATCATTTGCCATTTGGTTGTAACTATATGAGATTTTTATGGATCTAGGGAGAGAATAGTGGATCTCCATTAATGGGGTAGCTTCTTATGTTCTTGTATAAATAGGAGAGCCTTCTCCTTTCAAAGGGGAGATATATAGATATAGGTGTGAAGTTTGGAGAAATGCTCATGTTTTGAATTGATAGGTTGGTTCTTGAGGTTAGTCAAGAGGAGATTTTATATTGGAATGAATATGTAATCATATTCTTTTGAATACAAGACATGCTTCCATTTTGATCTCTATCTTGTGTTAAGATTATGGTGTACTTACTGAAGGATGGAAGGGCCCCCATGCACTGATGCCAGTACA
>ML844450.1:57397-68720 GCA_009831015.1 Picea engelmannii | reverse complement strand
CCCACTTATACATTTTATTTTACCCGGCTTAATGAATTGTCATATGATGTATGGCACTTAGTGGATTAAATTTATTGGGTTATAGTGTTGTTGTTGGGAGATTTATCTAGGTAAGTTAATGAAACATATGAAGGATTGGATTCTCGACAATAGATCTTGGATAGTGTCATCATAATAAGGTATTATAGATAGTATGGAGAGCATCCTTTGACAATGAAAAGGTGTTTCTTGAAAAAGGTTCGTCAGTGAGAGGGTGCCACGTCATGTATACAATGTGCAACAAAGACTAGACTTAATGCACTAAGAATGACAAGGAGCACTGTTACCCATGATTTTGGTTGTCGTGATGATGTATTGATGATGGTGTACTCAGGATCTTCATAACAACTTTCTCCTGAGAAAAGTTACTTTCATCTCTTCCCAGAAAACTCATTTTTGAAGAAGGTTCGCAGGCTGCTAATATATTTGGGTGCGAGAATGCCTGATTCTCGCAGACTGCCTTAAGACGGGGTGCGAACTTCTCGCACTGTGTTGAATAGCTAGGGTGCGAACTCTTCCTAAAGCATGGAAAAAGATGAATTCTCAATGTTTCTAGAAGGGAATCTTCTAGAAGGATGGGTTGGCATTCGAATGGTTATCCTTGTACTGGATTCCCTGATATTTTGGGATCATTCTTATCCAAGTAACTATCTCATTCTCTACTATATATTGAGGGAATTCTCATGGAAAAGGCTAAGCAAGATTCATTGGAGAATTGGTGAAAGAATTGTGTGAAGGACTTAGCTTGAACAACAGCTTGGAGACTCTAACAAGTCTATTAAGAGGATTTGATCTTCTTCATGCAAGGATTGAGCAAGTGTGTGTGTTGGAGCCAAGAGCCATCGAAAGGAAGCTTGCAACATCAAGGCTATCAGGCTGTAATCTTTACTTTCAATTAATATGATACAATGGCATGTCCCTTTCCCATAAATCTATTCTCACTTTATTGTGTAATTCCTTGATCATACACATAAGTTGACTGTTGAATATATTGTGCTATCTTCACTTTGGTTGGTTTGTGTTGTCTTGGTCTTGACCTCACGAGAGCACCAGAGTGAAGCAGGAGCAACAGAGACCCTAGGAAGCGATATAAAGGTATGTTATTTGTTCCTTCCTACTAGTTAATTCAATGGTCAGAACTTAGGGAAAGAGTCATGTCCTGTCCTGTTTTGTTCTAGATCCAGGTGGATCTAGGGAGATCTGTTAGTGTCCGCACCTACTAATTAGTCCGATAACAAAATTGGCGACTCCACTGGGGAACAATCCCATTTTCTTTGTGGATTTTGGTGTTTTTCTGTGGCCATTTTCTCTTGTTTTACTTTTCTCCTTTCCTATCAATATCTGCGTCTTCAGGATATCCTGATAGACCCTCTGGGTCCAGAGGCCTTTTCAAATTTTGTTTCATTTTCCAAAAATTTAACTAGTTTCAGAGGTTCTCGCACTGCACTTCACTGTAGCCTGCGAGAATCTATAGAGTTCGCATCCTGCCTTTAGGTTCAGTGCAAGGTTCTCGCACTCTGCTCAAGGGCCACCTGCGAGAATCACTAATTCTCGCACTGTGTAGTATTTCTAGCCTACGAACTCATTTTTCCAAAAATTTGGATTTGAGTTTTGGCATCTTCAACTACCCAGATCAGTCTAGGTGCCTCATAAGAGTTTCTTGGACCATTGATTGGTGTCTTTATTGTCTTTGTTTTCATGCATGAACAGTCTTAGGATTTCAAAGGCTCTTCTTGTCACTTCTGTCTTGACTTTCGTTTCTTGACTTTTCTTGGCAAAACCATACTCTCTGATTTCGGAATCTGAGTGTGTTTGATTAGTTAAGAACCGGTGATCGGTTGAAAGTTGAGTTTCTTGGTCTTTATCATCTGCTTATTGTTTGAAAGATCACTTTTCTTATGCGATTGAAAAGACTATATTGGTTTGCTTTTATTTTTGTCTTCATTGAAAGAGTGGATTGGGTTTTATCATTGCTTGTTCATTGGTTTTTTATTTTCATTACTCTCACTATCATGGTGTGGGTCCTTTTTGAAAAGTGAACAAACGTTTTTCTTTCAAAAAATCTTTTTCATCTTCGAAAACATTGAAAATCAATTGTTGAAATTATTGAAAAAAAAGCAATAGAGAATTGTTATTGATGCGTGATTTGTTGCATTTGCATTTTAAAGGAAATTTTGCATTGTAGTTCAAGGTTGATCTAGAAAACTTTCTCTTTCCCTCCCATACATAGGATTCATTGAATGAAAAGTGATATATTTCATTCTCATCCATGCATTGTTGGGTCAGAGTCATACAACATAAGTTCAATCTCTGTTTCCTTTGAGTAAACAACAGCTCTTAATAACACTGCGCAATCATAAAATTTAACTAGTAACTCTTTTCTAGGGCTCTATTACACCAACATTTAACTAGGATAGTTATTTGGAGTAGGAAGAGAGACACTCATTTACAATAGCTCCTCCACGTCGTTCACGTAGAATGAAGGGTCTATCTCTAGAGCATCTGGAAGGTTCTCAACCCTTACCTACAAGTACACCTGAGGGCTCTCCTCGGCAAAGTGAAGTCACCGTCGTCACCACACCCCAAGTGGAACGAACTGACTCTCTATAACACTTTCGAATTAAAAATACTCGAGAGGACTTTCGACTTCATCCCGATTCTGAGAGACGTTTTATGCGAGCAAACTCTTCCGGAGACTTAATTGTTGTGTATTCCAGATCTCCGACTAGACCTGGGGACCAAGATCCTTTTTGGTCTACGTGCGTTTTTCGACGGGACCTTTTTGGTCCAGGTTCACTTGTCATTTTCGAAATCAACCCACCTGTGATTTCCAAAATCTATAGTACAGAGAAAGTACCGGTGACTACCGCTTATCACTTTACTGTCCCTACCAAAATGGCCCATCTCACAGCTACTACGCGTGTTCCAACCGGGTTTACTGTGATAAGTCTTGCCCCCATCAACACACCGCGAATGCCCAACGTCACTCCGACACTACCACCTAGATACCGTGCATTGAATGCTTCCATTCCTACCCCTGCGCAAACTCCATCTGGCTCTCCTAGTGGTCCTTCTTCTTCTGGGCACTTTCTTCCCGATTTCGTTCCAACACTCCCTCAATTTCCTTTCGGAGGACCTTCTTCGTATTCTACTAGAAATGTTAATCCTAATGGCACTATTCCATCATTCACTCTAAATTATCAGTTTCCAGTTGGTGGACAATTTCACCAAGGTGGTATGACACAACCCCCTCTCAGTGGGCACATCCCAATTGGAACTTTGCCCCCAATTGGAACACCACCTTCGATGGGAGGACCAACCCCACCTTATGGGAAAAACATATCTTCATCCTTGGCCTAGTATTGGAATCAGTTGATACAAAATCCTCCTCAAACAACTAGGGGGCAGCAGTTTCCAGTTGCGTCCGTAATACCCCCTAGTATGGACCAACCATATCCCGATTTGTTCAATCCCATTTGGGGGGAGAATGCTCAAACTCAAGCCCCTGTTATAGGGTATACTCCTATGAGCTACTATCCCCTCCAACCACCACCGAATATGCCTGGGTCTTCACATTATATGCAGACTACTTATGGTCCTACTAGTTTTCCCACAGGGCTTCCTCCCCAAAGCCACTAGTACCCATAGGTGAATCGACAGTTACCCTTTCTCGCCACTTTGGATCTTCCAGATTTGTCAAGGATTTTAAGCGATCCTATTCGTCACTCTCCCCACTAGCCTGTTATACCAACCAAGCTTCCATGGGACATTCCTAAATTCGACGGCAAAGCGGGAGAGGACCCCAACAATCATGTTATGACTTTTCACCTATGGTGTTCATTCAACTCATTGATGGATGACTCTATTTGTCTACGTATTTTTCAATGAACCCTTACCGGTTCTGCTGCGAAGTGGTATATTGAATTGCCACGAGGTTTCTTCTCTAATTTCAACACCCTCGCTATGGCTTTCCTTACACATTACCAGTTACCGATCCGTTATGACACGGGGACCGAGATTTTGACTTCCTTCAAACAAAACAAAGTCACTCATATATCTGATCACATCCATGAGTGGTGAAGGAGACGACGTCTCATTAAAATTGAGCTACATGTTCAGTTACTGGCCGAGTGGTTTAAAAAATGATTTGTGAACGACATCGGTAAGGACATTTCCATGGGTGGCGTAGTCATGGAAGAGAAGGCTATAAGTCGTGCTCAATATCTTGACCTCATTTACTCACTAACATGAACCCTTTACGATTTACTCCCTGACTTACCTCATCCTAATACTTCCATCACTTCAACTACTCTAGCTACCTCGCATGCAGTTGATGGTGTGATTGGCTCTTCCTAGGCCCAACCACATTCCGCCTCCAACACAAACCCCAAATCTACTTCTTCTAATGTTCAAAATGCTCCGTCTCCTACCACTCCCGCTTGCAAGACTTTTGAGGTAAATTTCGTCCAATCTACCCCAGCCGGTAAAAACAAATCTAAAAAGGGGAGAGGTAAGAATAAGGAGGGAAAAAATAATTCTCAAGCAGAGCAAACCAAAACTACCCCTATTGATGATCGGGATAAGTGCAAACCACAATACCATTGTCTTATCTGTGGTGATGATCACTACACGAAGGATTGTCCACGACATGCCGAGGTCACTAAGTTCCTTCAAGGAGCTCCAAAACTACCTACGCATGTTGTTTTGTCATAACCCTTCCCGTCTCAACAACAGGCTCAGTTGGTCATCCATGACCAACCCTCATCTTCTACCACCTCCTATGTTTTGATGTGTACTGGCGATTTTAAGTAAAACAACGTTTCACTCACTACTCGAGCCAAATATTATTCTCCCTCTAAGGAGAAGGTTGATGATCTACCGCCTTCCTCGGCACAACCCTCTCCAGCGACTCCAACTACCAACGGTCCTCTTCATATCGAATGACCAAGCCTCGACACAGTTCTGCGACCACCCCCAAAGGGCGTCGTTTGGAAATCGGCTTTCAATCCTCATGCTCGTGCCGCCCAGAACTACAACATTGTTGAAGATCTGGCCCAAGCACCTTCTATGATGTCAGCCCTTGAAGTCCTTCAAACTTGTCCCACACAACAGAAGGCACTGTTGAAAGCTATCGATGGAATTGACCCGACAGATACGAATTTAATAATCTTTGACTTGGAAGATCACATTCCAAGGTTATCCCCTCAACTCGCATTTCAAATCCAAGTGATTGTCTCTGACAAAAACATTTTCTGAACCGTTATTGACGAGGGTGCCTCGACGTGTGTCATGTCTCTTGCTTGTTGGAAAGCCATTGGCTCTCCTTCTTTGAATGAATCCCAGAACACTCTTAAAGCCTTCAATGGCTCTGGTTTTAAGCCCTACGGTGTCCTTCCTTCGTTTCCCATCACGTTAGAAGGCAAGACGGTCCAAGTCGAAGTGGAAGTCTTTGATGCTCCCCTTGATTATAATCTTCTGCTTGGTTGTAGCTGGATCGATTCTATGCACACCGTTGTGTCAACCCTTTTCTATGTCATACGTTTCCATCATCAAGGAAAGGTTGTTACTATCGACCAACTCGCCTTCTTTAATTCCTATACCCATACTGGCAACGTACCGTTTATCGCTAAAACCCCACCGAGTTATGAGAACGTCGGTGTAGGCCTTCTTAAGGACTCTTCGTTAATGGGTACTTTCCCCATTCCACTGCCCGATGTTCCACGCTCGTCGGTTTCTTCCATCAACATGATCTCCACCTTGCCTCAAGAACTTCCTGCATCTTATGACCCTTGGATAGTCCTTGACCCTGGAGATCATCTTCGTTTCGGCGAGGAAATGTTGTTAAGTCCAGTTGAATCCGCCTATCAGGCCATTCAATCGGAAACACATTCTACCCCCTCTCTTGATGAGTTGTCTCCCGATCCTTTCCGTGTCATTTTTCCCACAGACGAGATGATCATGTCTATCATGGAGGACACCCCTTGGGACGATGGACATCATCGTTCCATCCTTTTTCTGGAGAAACATACTCTTGAGAACTACCAACGAATTTCGACCCCGTCGACCATTGTCGTCATCGCGACCATTCCCGAGTCTGCACACGATGTGTTTTCCGAAGGGAACTTAAGAAATATCTCACCCACTATTCCCCTTGACATATCCGTTAAACCTGGAATCGTCGAAAATGTCCATATTGGAGCTTCGTGTTCCCCTGATGAAATAGTCACCTATACGTCCCTTTTTAAAGAATTTCATGATATCTTTTCCTGGAGTTACAAAGAAATGCCAGGTATCAACCCTGAGATTGTGATACATGAGATAAAGACATACCCTGACGCTAAACCCATCCGGCAATGCCTTCATCCAGTTCACCCACGTAAAGCGGCTGCTATAAAGCTTGAAATCGAGAAACTTCTTAAAGCCGGCTTTATTTATTCGGTGGCTCTCATAGACTGGGTTTCCAATCTTGTCTCGATTGACAAGAAACAAGGTACGATTCGTGTATGTGATGATTATAGGGATATCAACAAAGCTTGTCCAAAAGACAACTTTCCTACCCCTTTTGTCGATCAAATTGTCGATGACTACGCCGGAAGTGAAATCTTCTCTCTCATGGATGGTTTCTCCGGATATAATCAAATCAACATTGTTCCCGAGGATCAACATAAGACTACTTTTATTTGTCCTTGGGGTACTTTTGCCTATCGGAAACTTCCTTTTGGTCTCAAGAACGCTGGCACAACTTTTCAACGCGCTATGTCTTATGCTTTCCATGATATCAAGCACATCGTTCAACCCTATTTGGATGATTTACCTGCTCATTCAATGCACAAATTCAATCACCCAACCCACCTCCGCACCATTTTCATTCGTTGTATGTTCCACCGTATACGTTTGAATCCTCACAAGTGTGTTTTTTGCGTGGAATCCGACCGTCTTATAGGTTTTATCATTTCGCATCAAGGGATATGGGTGGATCCTTTAAAGGTTGAGGCGATCCTTAATCTCCCTTCTCCTTCTACTCTTCGCCAGTTGCAAAGTGTGCAGGGGAAAACAAACTTTATTCGTCGTTTTATCCCAAATTATGCCGAGATAACTTGTGGATTTACGCGGCTATTAAAAAAGGATTCAGAGTTCGTCTGGGATACCATTGCCAACAATGCTTTTGAATATTTGAAGTTGTCCCTAATGCGCGCTTCGCTTCTCTTTCCCCCCGATTACAATCATGATTATTTCCTTTACCTTGCTGCCTCGGATTACACCATTGGCATGGTTCTCGTCCAAGAGGATGATGTTCACGACGAACATGTTATTTACTACTTGAGTCGAAGTCTCACGACGACTGAAATCAAGTATCAACATGTCAAGAAAATGGCCTTGGCTTCCGTCCAAGCCGTCCAACGCTTCCGGCACTATATCCTCTCACACAAAACTACAGTGATTTCTCATTGCAACCCTATGCAACACATTCTGACACGTCAATTTCTAGGGGGAAAATACTCCAAATGGATTGTGATACTCCAGGAGTTTGACTTGGAATTCGAACGCGCCAAGTCCAAGAAGTCCTTAGTTTTTACTGAGTTGATATGCGACTTTCCCCATTCTGCAACGAAAAATGTAGCAGCTGATTCATTACCTGATGAATCTCTTTTCCTTATTAGTACTGATGATCTTTGGTATGGGGATATCATTATATATCTCCAAACCTAGACTTTCCAGCCAACTTTGTCTAGTACTGAACGACGTCACATACGCTATCAAGCTCGTCAATACATTATCCTCGGGGATACTCTTTATCGTCAGGGGATTGACTCTGTTTTTCGACGTTGACTAACGTTCGACGAAGCCGAGAAAGCTCTGAATGACTGTCATTCTGAAGCATGTGGTGGTCATATGTCTGGGTATGCTACTGCCTAGAAGATCTTATGCGCAGGGTATTTTTGGCCTTCTTTGTTTAACAACTACATCATCGTCGTTCAGAAATTCCATGCTTGCCAGACCTATAATCAGAAGATCTGGTCACATCCCGCTCCTCTTCACCCTGTGGTCTCAGTTGGTCCCTTTACGAAATGGGGCATCGATTTCATGACATGCCACCCTCACTCGGTCGGGGGGCATGGTTACATTATTGTAGCCGTTGATTACTTTACGAAATGGGCCAAGGCGATGCCAACATTTGACAACATTGGAAAGACTGCATCATTGTTCATTTTTAATCACGTCATAGCTCGTTTTGGTGTTCCCCAAGCTATCGTCACTGATCATGGTAGCCACTTTAGGAATTTTATGGTGTCTGAACTTACTGAAAAGTTGGGTCTTCGCAATGATAACTCAACACCCTATTATCCACAAGCCAATGGACAAGTCGAATCGATTAACAAAGTTCTCATAACTATGCTCCGACGAATGATAGGGATTCATAAAACAAGTTGGCACACAATGTTATTTTTGGCATTGTGGGCGTACCGGACATCCGTCAAGTCTGCTACTGGGTTTACACCTTTTCAGTTAGTCTATGGTGTGGAAGCCATTCTCCCGATTGAATGCGAAATACCCTCTTTAAAACTAGTTGTTGAACTCCTACCCAACACTTCTGCTGAGGAAGAACGTCTATTGTATCTTATGCGATTAGACGAAACTCGACGTGATGTCACCCTAGTCATAGAAGCTCAGAAAAAGCGTGTCAAGCCCCAATACGACAAGCATGTCAAGCCTCGTGTTTTCTCTGAAGGTGATCTTGTTCTTCTCTATGAACAAGATCGAGATATGTTAGGAGCTGGGAAATTCGAACCCATGTGGCGAGGTCCTTATATCGTTTGACGAGTTTTGGAAAAAGGAGCTTATGAGTTAATAGATTACGATGGTATCCCTTTGAGTGAACCCAAGAATGGGTTGTACTTGAAGAAGTACTATGCATAAAATCACATGTGCACAAGTACCTGTATTTTTATTGTATCATACTTTTTGTGTGTTACTATAGCTTGCTTTTGTCGTTATCTGGTCTCTACCCTTATGTGACATTATGTTTGATTTCCAGATGTCGGAGTCTTCGCTACCCTATATTTGCTTCACTGATGGCGCTAGCCGTAGTACTCAGAACTTTGCTTCCGCTGCCTGGGCAATTTACACCCCTACAAACGAACTTGTCTCCTTACAAGGTGTGTGCCTCGGTCGTGCGACCAACAACATTACAGAGTATAACGTTGTTATTGAATTATTGGTTGATGTTATCTCGCCCGAAATTCATCATTTGGTTGTGCGACTTGATTCGCAGCTTGTAGTACTACAGTTAAGTAATGTCTACACTATTCGAAGTCCTACTTTGTTACGGGTGTATTTGCGAATTCGCCTCTTGGAGCGTTATTTTGATTACATTGAATATCAACATATTCCTAGATATCTAAATACATTAACAGATGCATTGGCTAACTATGTATTAGATAGACATTTGAATCATTTATAAATCAATCACATCAATTTTCACACAACACATGATAAACCGGTAGAAGCCGTTTGTATATATAATGATCAAAAGAGTTTTTTACAAAAAGTTTGTCCGAAGACCAAAATGTCAAAATCTGAAGCTCATAGCTTCTACAAAGTGACGTCATGGATGACGTTCACGGTAACACACAACTTCCCGAGCAACCCTATGGAGCATTCGAATCATGGACCCTGATACTCCTATAGTATGACGTTGATCGCGTCGTGGAACCTCTTCAAGAGGCATGTCTAGAATATCTACGGTCAGGCCCTCTAGATTTTGTTCCACCACTTGATAATCCTTGGCATATTGTGGCACTGCCACTACCTCTCATCGTCGTTGAATGGGAGAAGTACCAGGAGGTCTGTAAGGTCCAACATCTGTGACATTAACAACAATTTTGTATTTAGTCTTTGGACGAACATATAAAACAAAAACATTTGAATATGAAAAATTCACAAAACATTCAAAAAGAGAAAAATGTGTGTACTTCTTACCAAGTTCCCCCCACTGAGCATCCTCTGGCAGTACTAAGTTTGGATCTCCACAGAAATCCAACCTGACATAAGCATAGTCGTCAACCATCAACATATGTGGTTGAAGCCAGTCAAAGAAGGTATCATCATACTTGATGATCGGTCCAGCCACATGCCGGGCCATAAGCTGACACCATATCAGCATCCTTGGATCCCTGGGAGCCGGTAAATTCCACTCAACCTGCAACCTCAGTAATGGAACCCTCTCAAGGAAGAAGGACACCAGCAAAGATCCGTACCTGAATTGCTTCAGGTTGCCTCGTCTGCATTTGGTCAACTGCCTTTTTACACTATGAAGCATTGCATCTGCCCAGTTGAACACCCGAGGTTCAGTACACTCAATAGCATACTGGAAGTAACTCTGTAACACCATGTGAGGAGTAGAACTCCCAGCCATCCGAGCTATGGTGAATAGAATAGTACGGAGGGTCAAATTGTTGGGTATGTGTTATATTCTTTGCACGAGTAGCAGTGTTTGAGCGTCTGCGCCGGGCGCGCAGGGGGGTTAGAGGGGGGGCTGCTAGGCCCCCCCTCGGGGGTGAAGGGGAGTGGAGCCCCTCGCATGGGAGTTCGGGGGCAGCGACCCTGAAATTTTTTTTTTGGGATAACATATTTTCGGGACGACATATTTTCGGGACCACATGATATTAGGTGGTTTTTCGGCACATGGTTTTTTGCCGATGGTTTTCTATTTTCGGTTAAGGAATTAGGGTTTTGGACTAATCCAGGTCATTGGTTTAGGGTTTTTGGATGCCGCTGGCTCCTATATGTATATTGTATTGTAAACAATGTAACACAATGTATGAATATAATATATGCTGGTTTTCCTGGTTTGGGTTTCCAGGTGAAAAATCTCTGTGTAATGTTTGTATTTGCCATTGTATCTTTTATGTTCTTTTATGAATATCAGTTTGTAGTAGATATTGTACAAGGTTAGAATTTACATTTGGTATTAGAGATTTATTGGCTTCAGGGGGACGCCTTTGTCGTCAAGGGTTTGGTTCGGGACTGTGATAAGCCTTGTTACAGTGGGAGATCTGCGGTATTGTTTTTCAAGTGAAAAGAAATGGAAAGAAATTTGAAGATGGAGATCGAGAAGTTTAATGGGAAAATATTTGAGCTGTGGAAGCTCAAGATGGAAGATATTTTGGTGGACAGAGATCAGTGGATCGCGGTAGATCCAGGTACGACACCTACAGGAACTTCTGCAGATGACTGGAAAAAGATGGATCGGAAGGCAAAGAGCACAATTCGACTGTGTCTC